>APFE030844353.1:149193-182128 GCA_000404065.3 Pinus taeda
AGAGAGGTGAAAGATGTTATTAAACATGAAGTCCAACCAAAGGAACCTGTGAAGATAGAGTTTGAACTAAAGGAGGAAGAATCAGACTCTGTAGCAGAGGAGGAATCAGAAGATGAAGAGCCACAAACTCCGGCTGTGATAAGATCAGCTCGAGAAAGAAGAGCCAAAAAGGTATAGCCCATCTGTTTTCTGTTCAAACTTTGCTTTGTCTGTTACTGATGATGATACCAGAACTGTGAAGGAAGCAGTGGATTCAGAGGATGGAAAACTCTGGAAAGAGGCCATGGTTGATGAAATGGCATCTTTGCACAAAAATGAGGCTTGGGATGGTGGAGTTGCCGGCTGGAAGGAAACCCATTGGCAGCAAATGGGTGTTCAAGAAGAAGACAAATGCAGAAGGGAAGGTGGAGAAATACAAAGCTCGGTTGGCAGCAAAAGGTTATTCCCTGGTGCCGGGAATTGATTTTGGTGATATTTTTTCTCCTGTTGCCAAGGTAACTTCTATTAGATTACTTTTATCTGTTGCTGCTGCTTTTGATTTTGAGGTAGAATAGATGGATGTGAAGACATCATTTCTTCACGGGGATTTGGAAGATGAAATCTACATGAAGCAACCTGAAGGCTTTGCGGTGAAGGGTAGAAAGAACTGGTATGCAAGTTAAAGAAGTCTCTGTATGGGTTAAAACAGTCACCAAGGATGTGGTATCAGAAATTTGATACATTTATACAAGGACTTGGCTTCACCAGAAGCAAAGCGGATCATTGTGTGTATTTTAAATTAATTGGTGACTATGTTATTTATTTGGTCTTGTATGTGAATGATATGTTGCTGGTTGGAAATGACAAAGAAATTATCCAGGATTTGAAGACCTAATTGTCTTCCAAATTCGACATGAAATATATTGGTGCTACAAACTATATTTTGGGCATGGAAATTAAAAGAGATCGAACAAAAAGGAAGCTCTTGTTAAACCAGAGGAAGTATGTCGAGACAATACTGCATAGTTTTAATAAGCAGATAGTAAATCGGTGAAAGTTCCTATTCCTGTAGGTGTGAGGTTATCTGCTGAACAGTGTCCCAAGACATAGGAAGAGGAAGAGGACATTACCTGTGTTCCATATTCAAGTGCAGTCGATAGCCTAATGTATGCAATTGTCTGTACTAGATCAGACATTGTACATGTAGTGGGAGTATTGAGCAGGCTTATGTCAAAACTAGGGAAGGAGTACTAGATAGTAGTGAACCGGGTTTTCAGGTATTTGCATTTCACTAGTGATTATGGTTTGTGCTACCAAGGAGAGCCAGGATTGGACAAAATGTTGGATATTCGTGGCTTTGTTGATGCAGACTGGGTTGGAGATCTGGATCAGAGAAGATCTACAAGTGGGTATGTGTTTAACGTATTTGGAGGTGCAGTCAGTTGGGTGAGTAAGAAAAAATCTGTAGTGGCACTATCAACTACAGAGGTAGAATACATGGCAGCCACTCATGCAAGCAAGGAAGCAGTTTGGCTGTAGATATTGTGTTCAAGTATGGGGTTAGTATAGGGAGCTATAGGGATAGACTGTGATAGCCAAAGTGAAATTTTCTTGGAAAAGAGCCCCGCATATCATTTAAAGACAAAGCACATTGATGTTCAATATCACTTTGTGAGGGATATGAAAGAAGACAAAAAAGTGTTGTTGGTAAAGGTGGACACTTTGAAGAATACTATAGATGCATTGACAAAATCTATGAGCTCTGAGAAGTTCTCTTGGTGTAGAGAGACAATGGGCATTTCAGGGCTGGAAAAATGGCTAAGCTATCTTGTGGCCCCCTATGGAAAGAAAACAACAAGTGGGAGAATGTTGGGTTCTGTTACATTCTTTCCACGACTAGGCCATGTATTTAATTGGGGGGTTAGAGGGGGGGCAGAGCCCCCCCTTCATTGCACCGATTGTGTAGCAGGGGGGGTCACAAGGGGTTTGAGGCGTACATGTAACCCCACTTTATAGGGTTCGGGGCAACGCCATGGAAAATTTTGGTTTTGGACCGTATGTTAGGTTGGACGGACCCACCTATGGTTTTGTGCATGATTTTCACACATGTTTTTGGACGTGATGGTTTTCGGTCCATGGTATTAGACGTGATGGTTTTCAGTCCATGGTATTGGATGCTTCGACATGTATAAATATGTATTATAACATTGAAAGGAACATAATGAAAAATCAAGCTGGTAGTCCTGGTTTTGGGATCTAGGGGAAAATCTCTGTGTATATATGTTTTATGTTTTATGCTCTCGCATTGTTATTTTTTGTATTTTAGAATTCGTATGCAGGTAATTTCTGTACGGGGTTAAACCTACAACATTATTTTCTATTTTATGAGTGAAATCCTATTCTAACTGCATTAATAACGTGATCTCTATTTTAATCAATATAACAATCAAATCTCTATTCTTAAGCTTTGTTACACACCTATGCTAACAACTTATCCCTTAGTGTAAAAATAATATAATTTTCTAATTATTACAATAATGAAGGATCATTTTTGAGAGATCCAACCCTCTCTACTAAAACTAACTTTTGACCACTTAGGTCAATGAAATTCAACTCCTTTAGCCATAACATGTGAACAAACCATCACATTACTGGCTAAGTTTGAATGCTCCTACATTAGGCTTCCGAGGAAGAAAAGGTTCATCCCTCAGACCTTCAGGATTTACTCCATACTTCTGCAGCTCTGCTACTATCAACCAACTAGCATCCTTCGCTAGCTATCCTTTCCATTTGACTAGATACTGAAAATAAACATGTCCTCTGGTTCTTTTGGATACTCTTTTTTCCAAAACAGCTTCCACCTCTTTCTTGACTATCTTTGGCATTTTTTCTTCCCAGTTCAAAGTTTGAACTTCATCTTCTGTAGATTCCTTCTGTATTTATGTCTCTGTCTCTTTGTATGGATACAAATTTGCAACATTGAAGATATGTGATATTCCAATTCCTCCTCGCAATTCAATTTCATAAGAATTTCTTGAAAACTTTCTTACAATTCTACATGGTACTATCTTTTTCATCTTTAGTTTATTGTAAGTCTTAGCAGGAAATATTTCTTTTCTCAAGTATACCATCACTAAATCCCCCACTCAGAATTTGTTTTCTCTTCTCTTCATATCAGCTTTTTGTTTGTATTTTCCACTGCTTTCCTGCAATCTTCCTTTGACATCTTCTTGTAGTCTCTGCATCTGCTCTGCAAACTCTTTAGCTTTTGGACTTCTTGTCTCATGTTTGCCCAAATTTCTGAGCTCATACAAACCTCTTGGATTCATTCCAAAAGCAATCTGAAATGGACTCATTCCAGTACTACGGTTTGGAGTGTCATAATAAGAAAACTTTGCCTGAGTAAGTGCTAAATCCCACTGCTTAGGATTTTGATACACTAAACTTCTCAATATTTTCCCCAAGCTTTTGTTTACCACTTTTGTCTGTCCATTTGTTTGAGGGTGGTATGCTGAACTAAAACTAAGGTTAGCACCTAGTTTCTTCCAAAGAGTTCTCCAGAAATTTCCAACAAACTTTGTATCCCTATCAGACACAATACTTACAGGCAATCCATGTAACCTTACAACTTCTGAAAAAGCAGATTAGCAATATGTGTTGCATCACTAGTCTTCTTACATGCAATGAAATGTACCATCTTGGAAAATCTATCGACCACAAAATAAATGGAGTCATTCCTCCAATGAGTTCTAGGTAACCCCAAAACAAAATCCATACTAACTACATCCCATGGTCGATTTGGTATTGGCAATGGCTGGTACAGTCCTATAATTTTGGCTTCTCCCTTTAGCATGTTGACATATCCTACACCTCTCAACAAATCTCTTAACATCAATTTGCATCCTTGGCCAATAGTAAAAAGCATTTACCTGAGCAAAGGTTTTGTCTTGTCCAAAGTGATTGTTAGGTTCCTATACCAATAGAAGTCATAATTTTTGAATGATTAAGATTAAACCTGTAATATTTACATACCTTTGCTTTCTGAAAATGTTTTCCATATTCAAAAAAATTAAAAAATGTGAAGAGGGTATGTCCTAAAATAATTACCAAAGGACAAAAGGAACAAAAAAGGTCAAAAAAGATGAAAAATATGAACCCCAAGAAAAGAAAAAAGACCATGAAAGTGAGCAAGCCAAAATGCCACTCCTATTTATTTTTAGTGCATAATAAATGATTGCGTGCAATTTTTAATATTTGCCACAATCCATGATAGTCAAAATTTTTAAACTTGACTATTTCATGTTTTAAAATTTCATGTCTATAGATAGAGAATAAAAATCTGACCAAACTGTTTAATCTTGGTAGATAATTAGATAGGTAGAGTAAATAAAAGGAGCCTAACTGTTTAATCTAAGCCCTTGAATGTAATAAGGTTAGATTTAGTTAGTTTACTATTGTAAAGAAAAAGAAAAATGTTTGATAAGGGTTTTCTAGCTCAATTGCACCCTAATAAAGAGAAGTGAAAATGGTAGGATGAGTAGATGGGTAAGTAGAAGAAAGGTTGCAGAAGCATGGTGATTGATTAGACAAAAGCATGTTTATCATCTTTTCCTTCATAAAATTTCTATAGATAAATGGAAAATCAAACATGAAATTGAATATCAAATGCAATTAATTAACTTCCTTCATTCGTTTCACCTTTTACTTAACTAATTTCCCACAATAAAGTTCAAAGTACTTAAAAATCTTAAGTCAAAGAGGCTCAGAGCATTTCTCTGACTTTTGGAGGGACCAGACCCTCGGCTCAATGACGTATAGGCAATAAGTACTAAAAACCCCCTCATAAAAATTCACCCCCCCTTCACTCATTCATTTTCCCTAATAATACTCCTTTTCTAAGGTCAAAATACCTTTACCTAGGAAAACTATTTATTCCCCCACATAAATCATTTTCATATCAAAAACCCACAAAAGCACCATATCCTAAGTATTTATGTTATTATGGGAAAAGCATTAAAACATAAAAAAATCATATACTTAGGGTATTGTGCCCCTTTCTACTCATTTGGTTAATTACTAATTTTTATTTATTAAATCCCAAATAAAAACCCTTTCTCCCCGTATATATTTAGCTCCCGCATATTAACTAACCCTATACCGTAGTTTAGATATAAACTATGATGTTTTACCCAAACCTTGAAAAACTCATTAACTAATCGATGCGTGATTAAGTTAGGTTAAAACCCAATTAATCCCTCTACTAATGACCCCAATGCCTTAACCCTATTTTAATCTCTCATTAATCTAAAAAGCGCCGCACTTAAGCACCCACTGAGCCCCCCACTACCTTCCATGCAACTTCCCTACCCGATTACCTTATGATCGCTTCCCTTCACATCTGACAACCCTTATCCATTTCGGGCGGGCCCGACATTCGAACATTACCCACCCAAAAAAGTTGTTTTCCGCTGGGACCCCGATGCTACATGTCGTCCAATGTATGGAATCAGGCAGCCTCCCCCCAATACCACCAAGCACTCGAAAGAGGTGTGATGGAAACCATTTATCACCCACCCGCTATGCGACAAAACAATTATTGTTCAACCTGCAATGCGACAAACGACCACTATTCACCCATACTTGCCAAAATTGAGTTTCATGCATAAAGCCAAAAAGCCCCAGATCATTTGTTTTTATCGTTTTTTCAACTGTAAGCCTCCATGCACGCACCTGCGAATGTCGAAGCTATCAATCTACATCCAATTGCACCCTAAATATGTCACAAAGCACCTAGTTCACCTTCTAGCCTACACAAAGAATTTTCGACCCGCAATTGCCAGCCGACTTATTCAGAGCTAGTTTTCCTTGAATTAGAGGTATTTAAGCCATAATTCACTGGAAAGCCTATCAATTTCAAAACTAGTTACTGATTTTTATTAGTTAAAGTAAAAAATTAATTAAAGAAACTCTAGCAACTCAAACCTACTTTGTACCGAACTACCATTGCCCTGAAAAACTAAAAATCACCTCCCCCACTCTCAAATCCACAAGAACTAAGAATAGCTGCTCCAATTGCCATGGATGTTAGACCTATTTCCACTCCTCATCTTGACCTAGACCACCTCCCCCTGGCTGATAAGGATTTCCAGGAAAAGGACACCTCTGTCCATGAATCCACTCTCAAACTATACTACCGATATAGAGACCAATACATGAACCATGATAATAAAATTGGTCTTTGGGAGTCCAATTTGCCCAAGTACCAATTCCCTGAAGTTCACATTTTCCTAGAAATTTTCCATTACTGCCATGAAAATTATATCCCTAGTTAAAGAGAAGTGATGTCCCTTAACCAAACCATACTTTTCACCATCATTGTTGAATCAATCAATGAAATGCTACAAATCCGGCTTGGCCAAAACTTGACTCCCCTCTCCATTGGAGATCTTTTGGACTTATTTCCCAAGCTCAGCCCTACAAGATTGGCCCAAATAATCCAAACCTTCATTGTAGAAGAAAAGTATACCCCTAAAGAACCCCCTCCGTATGTGTACATCATATTTTCCCCATTTGGCCAGGACATTGTAGCAATGATATCGAGTATCCTAGGTTATACCACCAGTGAGTATATAGATGAAATAATCCTGGCTTTCATGTCCATCTTCACTCCAGGATAGCCTCCTGTTGTCATTTATGATTATGCCAAGTTTATAGCTGATAGGATGCATGAATAGTTTCTTAGGATGAGTAATAAGAGAGTCTTCAAGTATTCCTCTATTTTGTATCACCTTTTTCTATATTACCAAGAAGATAAGTTCCCATTTACTCTCCAGAAACTTGACACAAAAGGTCACCGTAGATCAGTAATTTTCTGGACTCCATTGATCCATAAATATGACTCTCCATATTCATATGCAGACTTCATAGGCCTATTTGTACATCCCATTGTGAAAATGCTGATAGGAAGCCCTCCTCCAAGAATGAATTCAGATATAAAGAGGATCTTGCAACTCTCAAAACAATACAAAGTAGGTGATTGGTACTTGTACCAAAACCACATTGAAATCAGGATCTATGGTTTTGATCTAGCCCCATACAAACTACATAAATACCTCCTAATGAGGTTATTTTCCCTGGAGTACTATAGGCATATAATAAATTCAAATGAGGTAAACTTTTTTAAAGCCAAAAAGAAAGTCGAGCTCAAGATCAAAGACCAATTAGGTCCCTTCATTTGTAATAGTAGAGAAGCTAGAAAGGAGGCAGACCAAATCCTTCAAAGATTAAAACTAAAATAGAGCTCCATTTGGAGATATGATCCCTTGGATTTCATCTGTAAGAGAAGGCAGAAAAACAAG
The DNA here is from genome assembly GCA_000404065.3 of Pinus taeda. Classification (NCBI taxonomy): domain Eukaryota; kingdom Viridiplantae; phylum Streptophyta; class Pinopsida; order Pinales; family Pinaceae; genus Pinus; species Pinus taeda. Next base: position 156,531 of record APFE030844353.1, read on the forward strand.
ATGGCTCCCTACATTCATCACCACATCCCTGAGATAGAAAAGTATGCCAACCAATTGCAATGGGTGGAAAACACTTTAGAGGATAAGGATAGTATTGAAGTTGATGTGGAGAACGCATTAATTGACCTAGAGAAATAGCTTGATGAGGGTTCTTTCCTGTAGGTGCCATGAGAATCACAGGTACCAGAAGAATCACAAGTTTCTGAGGGATTAGAAGTACCAAACCTGTCAGAGGTGCCAGATCAAATAGACATACCAGAGAAATCAGATAGACCAAAGGCCACCATGAGTACCCCCCAAGTCTTACAGACTCCTCTAAATGAGGAGAAAAGCGTCAAGAGAAGCAGGGAAGGGGCCACTACTTTAGAAAGAGCAACATCACAAGCTTATGCAGAAACAAGCCAGGCTAAGAGACAAAGAGTGAATCCTATCTTTGAACAAGAATATACAGAGGAGATATCTGAGGTTACAAGCACCGAAAGAGATGGGAGTAGGCTTGCCACTCCATTTCGAGGCACTCTAGAACCTTCCACATCACACACTTAGATGTTGGAAAGGCAACAAAGTGTTGAGGTATCCTCTTTTAGAATGCTAATAGATAAAGAGAAAGACATCAAAGAGAGATACAAAGCGATAGAGGCTAGAAATGAGAGGCTAAAAGCCCAAACCTATGCATAGTATCTGAAAATGACCCCTACCAATCAAACAAGACTTATGTTAGCCTATGATGTTAAAGAGGTGAAAATGTAGATGAACTTTATCAATCCAACCACTCAGCAGCTAAGGACAACAACAAATTTTAAAAGGGTGGATTTGAAGTACTGGCAAGGGATATTCATCCCATTGACCAGATTAAGCTGCATAAGCAAACAAGTGAAATGATTTATTCTAGATTGAAAGGGAAAGCCATAGCAGCCCACTAATTGCAGAACTCTTTAAACAATATGTCAGCTCAGTTTCAGTTGGAGAAGGCCTCCTCATAGGCCAGAGATACAAGAATCAAGTCCTTAGAGGACTTAGTGATAGAGTTGGGGCATGATCCCAACGATGTGAAAGCAAAAAAGCAACTAATTAAAAATAATAATGATGACATTGTTGCACTAAAGAAACAACTTAAAATTCCCTAGTTGCATCACCCTCAAACAATGGAAGTCTTAGAAGCACAAAAAGGACATGAGGAGCTTATGGACCTAGTCCTAAATCTAAATGATCAACTTAAAGAAACAGAGAAGGAGTTGGACACTTTGATTCAGTCCAACCAAAGTAATCTGGCCACAACGTCCACAACTGCCATCCCCATAGTGACAACAACAGTTCCTTCCACAATGGCAACATCATTGGCACCTATAGCTCCACCTGCCACAACACTACCAGTTACAATTGAGACCACTACAGCAGCAGGTATATCAATTGAGAAAACAACAGAAATGGTAAAATCCATGGAGGAGATATCCATCCAGGCTACAAAGATCAAAAGATTAAAGGAGAAAGTGGTAAGTTTGGAAATTGATTACCAACTTGCTGAGATTCAGCAAAGAGAAGAGACACAGAATGCTCAAAGGATGGGTGATAAAATCAAAGTCCTGGAGAAAGATTTGACACTACAGAAGCCACTAGGACAGACTAAAGAGAGGTTGTGGGCCAATATCATTGACTTTGTCAATGATATCTGGCCATCAATCCAAGTTATATTCAAGCAAACAGAATTGGTGAAAATACCCACTAAAGCCATTCAAGAAGTGAAGGAAGAATTGGGAGACAAACCAGAGGATGAAAATTGACTCATCCACTTCCTGAACAACAAAAACAAATATGAGCTCCAAGAGCTTAAAATAGAAGATAGAACTGAAGGTATCCTGGAAATTAGAAAGGTTCTTTCCAAAAGAAACCTCATGCACAACCTAGAAGAGAAGTGCCACACCATGCAAGTAGCCATTGACAGGTTCATGGCTAAGTTTCAAATCCTTAGAGACAAAGGTCTTCCCAGTCCCATGGTCATCAATGACAAACTCATGACCCAATTGGACTATGGTGACAGGCTCAGAAGATTGGCAAAGGAATAGGCAAGTACATCAACTATTAAAGCTTTGCCAACAGGCAAAGCATTATACGATACATTGGAGAACCTGTTTTTCCTAGAACATGAGGTAAAACATTTGTTTGTCACCAAGCCTAATTTTGCAAAATACACAGAGGCAGACGGAATTTACAGAAGAATGTTGAAAGCAAAGTTACCTGAGGATGAATGGTGGGAGAAAATGATAGATTTACTATGAAAAAGTTTTACGTCAGAAAATTACCACAGTAAATCTGAAGGTAGCCAGGTGAAATAGGTAAAATATATATCAGCAAGGTCAAAGAGTAACAGAGTCAAAGAGTATCAATGAAATATAAAATTAAAGAAGGTTCCAGCATTGAAATACCACAACTATCAGCTAGCCTAAAGGGCTCCAACTCAACAGAAACAACTAGCAACACAATAACAAGAGGGACAACAAGAAACAATTTAACATCTATCTCTATCTTCATGCAAGAAGATATTTTGATTCCCTAGATTAAATCTCAAGTTGTTTTGAGATATTTTGTAATTATTTTTTGTATAAATACTTCATATTTCGAAGTATGTAGGGTGGATTCCAATACATTTCTATAGACATTTTCTCAATCAAGGTTATATTGTATCAATGACTGGATTGGCTTGTTGGATCAAGGAATAAAGATCAGATATTTTACAGGATTCTTGTGTTAAGCAAAAACAAATAAGTATTCTCTCATGTTATTGTTGTCTTTTCTTATGTTTCTTCATAATCATGTTTGTTTTTCTAAAAAATATAAATGTATAACAAGGAATGATATTTCAAAAAATGCTTGAATGCACTCTGTCTTAACCGTTTTACATTCTAAATGTTTTCTCCTAAACTATCTTATCTAGGTAATTCTTCACTGCTCCTTAGCTTCTGTAGTTTCCCCTTTGGCCTACAGCAAAGGATTCTTAATTTCCCTTTGTTCATGATCACTCTATATTCTTCATTCTGATCCCGGTCTAAGGATCCTTAAGTGCCCTCTTACCTTGGTTAGAATCACTTCACCATTAGACTTGAAGATTTTCCTTTTGCTTTGCTATCCTTCCCTATGAACATTCCCTTTAATGATTTGGTCTAGTTATGCTATCCATTTGTTGACTCCATAGCCCAATGGATTGAAGATCTAACTCTATCCATATGTTCCAAGAATTCCACCACTCTATTTTCAATCCAAAATCAAAACCCAAGAACACTAAGAAATTTCCTAAAATATAATTAAAAAAAGGCTAAATTATAAAGAGAGAGCCCTCACTGGACTTAGGTTAGCTAGAACCTGAGCTTAAAAGATTGGTTTGTGGTTACCTTGGATGATTCCTTCTTTTGATAACTTCTAGGGAAAACTTCCGAGTGATAACATAGTGGCGACCATACTGGGGAACTCAAACCCTCGGTCTTAATAAACCTTTGAGAAACTTTGAAATCTTTATTTCAAGGCTCTTGAAGGGTTTATTAGAAGTTATTTACAAAATTTCAGAAAAAGAAAGTAATCAGAAAAAAGTTTGAAATTTTGGCTTCAAGGAGAACTCACTATACTATGGCTAACCCAGATCCAAACTTTGCCCCAATAGTGGATAATCCCAACTTGATTTCAAGAAGATCCAAAAGACAAGAAAGTTCAGTCATTCCAATGCCTTCAATCAAAGCATATTCATTCCCTGATGAGTGTTTGTTTCTAGAAGACCTCCCCTTTGATGAGTCATTTGACCTTTCCCTATTTAGAACCAAGTTTGAAAATGCACTTGATGACATAGTTCTAGATCTAGAGTTTATTGCAAATCTCGAAGTCCAAAAGGAAAACCAGTCAATTGATGAGTATATTCTAAATTCTCCTCAGTCATCCCTTACTACTGCTAAGATCCCTGAGCTTTCTGAACTAGTTTCACTCCCTTTAGTTCACCATCATTCTCTTCCACCTCTGAAGTTCATTCCTCACCTCCATTTATACCTTCACTTCCCTACCAACCTACCATTACCCATCAATCAACTATTACTCCTAGTTCTCCATAACCTACTGTATCATCTCCTGGTACCCCAATCCCACTTCTTAGCCCTACGCAACTTAGAGCCGTGGCAAATAGATATGCCTCTCTTGTGTTACCTGCCCCACTAGGTGCCATGCCATAAGAATACCATAACAAAATTTTCCAAATTGATGGCATAGGACCTTATACAACACAACAACATGCAAACAAAATGACAGATTATTTCGAATTACATGAAATTGATATTGGAGATGTTCAAATGAGACTTTTTTCTCAAACTCTAGCTGGTGATGTTAGGAAATGGTTTAGAGTGTTACTTGCTAATAGCATAGATAGTTTAGAAGTATTTTATCAACAATTTTTAAATAAGTGGGAAAAGAAAAAGAATCCTCTGCAGATCCTTTCAAAATACGAAAACATCAAAAGAGGACCAAATGAAATAGTCCAAGATTATTGCACTAGATTCAACAATATATACAATGCAATACCAGTCAATCTTAGACCCCCACCTGACTTAGCACTGATAAAGCTTCCTAATGGGTTTGACACCGATATGGCATTTCAACCTAGAGAGAGAAATCCTCCAACTTTAGAAGACATGCAGAGTGTAGCAGTTAGTGTAGAAGCCAACTTGCTAGCAAAAAAAGCTAGGGTTAGTAATGAAAGCAGAGGAGTCGTGAAAGATGAAGCCTCACACTCTGACCTTTAAATAAATGTCCTAACAAAAGGTATTGAAAAAATGATGGATAGGATAGAGAACATTGAGAGGAAGCCTTAATGGGATAATCAACAGGCACCTCCTGTTAGAAATCCAAACTTTAGAAAAAATTAGAATCAAAATACTGGGAAGAATGGACCCAATCAGAATATTAGGCCTCCCTTTCAAGAAAAATATGCTGAAACATCCCATTCAAATGACCCTAAACAAGACTCACACATTAAATTGATGGGATTGGATGAGGAGGAAATTGTCTTCTTGACCCAAGATGAGTAGGAATTGCATATGCTGCAACAGTTGCAGACCTAGTCTAGAGAATCATTTGATTATAAACGGGTATGATTTTGCTATCTTCGAAGTGCAAAAACAATACAACTTGAGGAGTAAAAAGAACACTGATACTCTTGACCAAACCAAGAAAACAATGCCCAATCAGCCCAAGAAAATCAAAGCAGCCCCAGTTACTAAAACTCTCCAAATCCTCCCTAGACCAAACTAGAACCCTCTTGGTCCCACCATTGTAGATATAACCCCTAATCAACCCCCTAATGATCAACTCTCCACTTCAGTCCCCTCCAAGGAAACATTGGAATAATCTCCAAACACTATATTAGAAAATCCACACAAAAAGATCTCAAACACAGAAAAAGAAGAGCAATCTACTCAAACTCCTGCTATGAAAATTCCAAGCCTTCAAACTGAGAAAGTCCCTTTTCCTTTCAATTTGGGAGTAGAGGTCGCTAAACTGAAAATCTCAATTCCCTTAACAAAGTTGATTAAAAGTGAAACCTATAAGTCTCAAATAAACAAAACCTTAAATTTTGTTGAGAATGAAGACTTTGTCAACTTGTTTGATGATCAGTCAGAACTTATATTTTGTCCTGATGTTAATGGAAAACCACTAGAAGGAGGGTTACCACCCTTTTACATTAGCCTTAAAATTCATGATAAAATATTACAAAATGCAGTGTTGGATTCTAGGGCTTCACATAATTAAATTCCTAAATTAGTTATGGAAAAATTAAACTTGGACATCACTAGACCGTACAAGGACTTATTTTCATTTGACTCAAGTCAAGTAAAGTGCATAAGGTTAATCAAAGACCTATGTGTTTCCTTAGTACACTATCTTGCTAAGTCCATTCTCATGGATATAGTTGTCACTGATATCCCACCTAAATATGGCATGCTATTGTCTAGATCACGGGGGGATAAACTCCAAGGATATTTACAACTTGACATGTCATATGCCACCATCTCAGTCTTTGGACATCAGAAAGCTGTACAGAGAGACCCTAATGAAATATGTAGTGAGTAACCAGGATAGGCCTCAAAACTTTCGTATATATTTCATGCATTCTGACATTGATTTTTTTATTTTTTATAATGCTGAACAAACACAACCAGCTACTTCAAACAACATTGTTTTAGAACCAAAATAAATTGCAGTTACAGTTGAAAATGAAACTATCTAAACTCAAGAGCTTTCCGATAAAAAAGATGGTCAAAACACCTCAAACAATGAAAAATTTGTTCCCCTAGACAGTAAGAATTATAGACATGAAATATTATGGCACCTTGAATTTGATGGGTCAGTGAATAAGTTAGGAGCAAGAGCAGGAGTGTGGATATACAATTTTGAGAATGATCACTCAAAGGGCCATGATGATAGACTGAATTTAAAATTCACTAACAATATGGCTAAGTATGGAGCACTTCTTTTAGGTCTTAAATTAGTTAAGAAGCTAGGAGCTATAAGAGTTTCTATTATGGGAGACTCTGAGTTGGTTATAAAACAAATTAATGTTGTATATATGACCAGAGATCCTAGGTTAAGTTTTTATAGAGGAACAGTTGTAGAAATAATGAATACTTTCCTAGAAACTAAGCTTGTAGTTATCCCAAGGAAACATAATATGCAGGCTCATAGTTTAGCAATGTTTGTCAGCACTTGTAAGTTACCATTTCAACCTAACCATCAGTACACTGTTGAGGTTAAGCATAGACATGCTATCCTAGATAACTTCAAAAACTGGCAAGTATTCACTAATGACCAACATATAAACAATTTTCTAACCTTAGAAGAAGAATTTGTAATTAGTAATATAGATACTGACATAACATTAGATCCTGATTTTAAAGATGAAATAGAAATTAATGAGATAGAATATAAAAATATATATAGATTTCATCCCACTAAATTTACAAAACTAGATGTAGAAAACCTAAAGCAAATTGAAATTGATGAGATACTTGACGAAGACTCTGAAATCATTAATCTCAAAGACAACCTTTTTCCCAAAGGATTAACCTCTTTGGAAGACTTGTTTGATTCAAATGATGTCCCTAGAAAACCAAAGATGGAACCCTTAAAATCTGATATTAAGGAGTGTAATATAGGCACTAAGGAAAATCCAAAATTGATCAAACTTTCGAAGTCCTTACCTCCTACCGCAAAAGTGAAATACCTTGAATTACTAAAGGAATTCCAAGATGTCTTTTCTTGGAGTTATGAGGACCTCAAGTCCTATGACACCAACATAATACAACACACTATCCCCATAAAAGAAAACCAGAAACCTTTCAGACAAAAGCTTAGGAGGATTAATCCCATCCTATTTCCTTCTATTGAAAAGGAAATCCGAAGGAAGTATGAGGCCAAGATAATTGCACAAATTAGATTCTTTGATGGGTTTTGAATTTGGTGCCCACAAGGAAAAATACTGGTGAGATCAGACTTTGTGTTGATCTTAGGAATCTTAATAAAGTTTCACTCAAAGACAATTACCCTCTCCCTAAAATGGATCATATCTTACAAGGGGTGGTAGGGTAAACCAGAATCTCGTTATTGGATGGGTTTTCTGGTTACAATCATATTTTAGTTCACCCAGATGACCAGGCTAAAACTACATTTACTACTCCTTGGGGCACATTCATATATGTAAAGATGCCTTTCGGATTAAAGAATGTAGGGTCCAATTTCCAAAGAGCCATGGACATAGATTTTGCTAAGGAAATTCATGACTTCCTAGGAATATACTTAGATGACATCACTGTATTCTCTAAATCTGATAAACAACACTTAGATCATCTAAGGTAGGTTTTCATCAAATGCAGGAAGTATGGAATTTCTTTGAATCCCAAGAAATCTTTATTTGGGTTAGAAGAGGGAAAGCTATTAGGCCATATAATCTCAAAAGATGGTATCTGAATAGATCCTGCAAGAATTGAAGCCATCTTATAGATACAACATCCTCAGAGCATTAGGGAATTACAAGCGTTTTTAGTGAAAATCAAATTTCTTAGGAGATTTATTTCCAACTTGGCAAAAATGATTAGATCATTAAACAATATGTTGAAAAAAGATTCGACCATAAACTGGACCATTGAGGCTAAGAGATCCTTTGAAGATATTAAGCTAGCCTTAACAAAAACACCACTTTTGATCAATCCAAAGTTTGATAGGGATTTCATTATATTTTCCTTTGCCTCAAAACAAACAATTGTTGCAGTCCTATTGCAGAAGAATGATTAGGGTTATGAACAACCTATTGCCTTTTTTAGTAAAGACTTGAGGGATGCCCCCTTAAAATACAATATAATGGAAAAGCAAGCCTTTTCTTTGGTCTAAGCTATTAAAGATTTCAGAGTTTACATTTTATATTCTCATATAATAGCCTATGCCCCCAATGTGGTAGTCGAGGACATCCTAACTCAGGAAGGTCCAGATGGAAAGAGAGGGAAATGGATAGCTACTATATTAGAATATGACCTATAAATCAAACCAACAAAGTTAATCATAGGCCAAGGTTTAGCCAAGCTCATGGCTGAATCGAACTATCAGGCCTTAGACATAAATTTTATTACAGAAATGGATAATGAAGAGGAGATGGTGACTCCACCAATCAGCTAGGCCTTTATTGAATCACCATGGTATGCTGACATCGTATATGTTTTACAAAATCTACAAGCTCCTCCTGAATTATCCAGGACCAAAAGCAGATTTTTAAAAATGAAATATTTAAAATTTTGCATAATTGACAATTCTTTGTTTTGGTGGAATCATGAAGGTATCCTTCTTAACTGTTTATTGAAAGAAGAATCTGATAAAGTGTTACAAGAGTTTCATGCAGGTGACTATGGAGGACATATTTACTGGAAAACCATTGCTGACAAGATTCTTAGAGCCAGTTTCTATTGGCCTACTTTGTTTTTTGATGTAAAGAAATTCGTAACCTCATGTCATAAATGTTAGATTTTTGAAGGAAAGAAAAAGCTTTTACCCCTGCCCCTAAAACCAATCTCTGCTAAAGCACCTTTTCAACAATGGGGTCTTGACTTCATTGGTGAAATCCACCCACCTTCTTCCACCCAACACAGATGGATCCTCACTCCTATAGAATATTTCACTAAATGGATAGAAGCCACACCATCAAGGCAAGCCATCAACACCATTATAGTAACCTTCCTTGAGGCCAACATCCTATCTAGATTCGGGTGTCCAACCAAAATCATCACTGATAATGCAGCAGCTTTCAAATCTGGAAGAATGATTGACAACTGTAATAAGTATCATATAACCCTAGACCACTCCATAGCTTATTACCCTCAAGGAAATGAACTAGAAGAGTCCTCTAACAATAGTTTACTAAATATCATCAAAAAATTGTTGGAGAATAACAAGAAAACATGGAACAAAAAGCTAGTAAATGCCTTATGGGCAGATAGGCTAACCATAAAGAAATCCATTGGTACTAGTCCTTATCAATTAATTTATGGAATGGAAGCTATTTTCCCATATTCCTTAGGAACACTAGTGATGAAGCTGCTCTAAGAGTTGCAAGTTGAACCAAATGACATCCAAAGAAGAATAAACCAAACAATTCACTTACAGCAAACCAGGGAAGAAGTGTACATCAGATCTCAAGTTGTGCAGGAAAGGATCAAGAAGACTTTCGATAAAAGGATTAAGGTAGAATATGTTTACCTAGGGGACAAAGTTCTAAAATGGGATTCAAGGAGAGAGGATAAAGGTAAACATGGGAAATTTGATTTCCTATGGAGAGGCCCATATATCATTTATGATTTCAGGGGTAATAATGCTTTCTTCCTCAGAGAAATGGATGGAATAGAAACAGAAGGAGGACCAGTTAATGGTCGAATGCTCAAACACTACATTGAACCTAGTTACTGATTTCACTGATCATTTGTACATATTTTATTCTTCAAAAGTCTAGAGTTGATTGGATAGTGATTTTTGAAGTTGAAACCCGAAGAGAAGGCCCTACGCTTCAAAATGTTTACCGTCATAAATAGTAATAATGCAAAAACATGAAAAGGAAAATTTGCAGGATAACATCACAATAATTCAGAAGGCCATTAGTCTACAAAGTTCTTGACATTTCAACAGGAAATGCCATCCCCAAGTGGAGCCGCTGTTAGGTTCCTATACCAATAGGAGTCATAATTTTTGAATGACTAAGATTAAACCTGTAATATGTACATACCTTTGCTTTCTGCAAATGTTTTCCATATTCAAAAAAATTAAAAAATGTGAAGAGGGTATGTCCTAAAAGAATTATCAAAGGACAAAAAGAACAAAAAAGGTCAAAAAAGATGAAAAATATGAACCACAAGAAAAGAAAAAACACCATGAAGGTAAGCCAAAATTCCACTCCTATTTATTTTTAATGCTTAATAAATGATTGTGTGTAGTTTGTAATCTTTGCCACAATCCATGATAGTTGAAATGTTTAAACTTGGCTATTTCATGTTTTAAATTTCATGTCTATAGATAGAGAATAAAAATTTGACCAAACTGTTTAATCTTGGCAAATAATCAGATAGGTAGAGTAAATAAATGGAGCTTAACTCTTTAATCTGAGCCCTTGGATGTAATAATGTTAGATTTAGTTAGTTTACTATTGTAAAGAAAAAAAAAAGTTTGATAAGGGTTTGCTAGCTCAAATGCACCCTAATAAAGAGAAGTGAAAATGGTAGGATGAGTAGATGGATAAGTAGAAGAAAGGTTGCAGAAGTATGGTGATTGATTAGACAAAATCATGTTTATCATCATTTCCATCATAAAAGTTCTATAGATGAATGGACAATCAAGCATGAAATTGAATATCAAAGGCAATTAATTAACTTCCCTCATTCATTTCACCTTTACTTAACTAATTTCCCAAAATAAAGGTCAAAGTACTTAAAAACCTTAAGTAAAACAGGCTCAGAGCATTTCTCTGACTTTTGGAGGGACCAAACCCTCGGCTCAATGACTTATAGGAAATAAGTACTAAAAACCCCCTCATAAAAATTCATCCCCCCCTTCACTTCATTCATTTTCCCTAATAATAATCCTTTCCTAAGGTCAAAATACTTTTACCTAGGAAAAGTATTTATTCCACCACATAAATCATTTTCATATCAAAAATCCACAAAAACACCATATCCTAAATATTTATGTTTTTATGGGAAAAGCATTAAAACATAAAAATCATATACTTAGGGTATTGTGCCCCTTTTTGCTCATTTGATTAATTACTAATTTTTATTTATTAAATCCCACATAAAAACCCTTTTTCCCCGTATATATTTAACTCTTGCATATTAACTAACCCTATACCCTAGTTTAGATATAAACTATGATGTTCTACCCAAACCCTGGAAAACCCACTAACTAATTGATCTGTGATTAAGTTAGGTTAAAACACAATTAATCCCTCCGCTAATGACCCTGACACCTTAACCCTACTTTAATCCCTCATTAATCTAAAAAGTGCCACACTTAAGTGTTTGCTGAGCCCCCCATTACCCTTCGTGGAACTTCCGCACCCAATCACCATATGATCGCTTCCCTTCACATCTGACGACCCTTATCCATTTTGAGAAGGCCCGACGTTAGAACATTAGCCGCCCAAAAAAGTTGTTTTCCGTCGGGCCCCCTGATGCTACGTGTCGTCCAATGTATGGAATCGGGCGACCTCCCCCCAATACCACCAAGCGACCAAAAGCGATGTGATGGAAACCATTTACCATCCACTCGCTATGCAACAAAAAAAATCACTGTTCACCCCACTACGCGACAAATGACCATTTTTCACCCATACCCGCCAAAATTGACTTTCACGCATAAAGCCAAAAAGCCACAAATCATTTGTTTTTATTGTTTTTTCAACTGTAAGCCTCCATGCATGCACCTGTGAATGTCGAAGCTATCAACTTACATCCAATTTCACCCTAAAGACGCCACAGAGCACCTAGTTCACCTTTCAACCTACACAGAGCCTTTTCGACTGTTCATAGTTGCCAGCCGACCTGTTCAGAGCTAGTTTTCCTTAAATTCCAGGTATTTAAGCCATAATTCATTAGAAAACCTGTCAATTTCAGAACCAGTTACTGATTTTTATTAGTTAAAGTAAAAAAATTAATTAAAGAAACTCTAGCAAATCAAACCTACTCTGTACTAAACCACCATTTCCCTAAAAAATTGAAAATCACCCCCTCCACTCTCAAATCCACAAGAACTAAGAATGGTTGCCCCAATTTCCATGGATGTTAAACCTATTTCCACTCCTCATCTAAACCTAGACCACCTCCCCCTGGATGATAAGGATTTATAGGTAAAGGACACCTCTGTCCTTGAATCCCCTCTCAAACTATACTGCTGATACGGAGACCAATACATGAACCATGTTGATAAAATTGGCCTTTGGGAATCCAATTTATCCAAATACTGATTCCCTAAAGTTCACATTTTCCCAGAAATTGTCCATTACTGCCATGCAAATTATATCTCTAGTCAAAGAGTAGTGATTTCTCCTAACCAAACCATACTTTTCACCATCATTGCTGAATCAATCAATGAAATGCTATGAATCGAGTCTGGCCAAAACTTGACTCCACTCTCCATTTGAGATCTTTTGGACTTATTTCCCAAGATTAGCCCTGCAAGATTGGCCCAAATAATCCAAACCTTCATTGTATAAGAAAAGTATACCCCTATAGAACCCCCTCTATATTTGTATACCATATTTTCCCCATTTGGCGAGGACATTGTAGCAATGATATCGAGTATCCTAGGTTATACCACCAATGAGTATATAGATGAAATCATCTTAACTTTCATGTCCATATTCGCTCCACGACAACCTCCGGTTGTCATTTATGATTATGCCAAGTATATAGCTAATAGGATTCATGAGTACTTTCTTAGGATGAGTAATGGGAGAGTCTTCAAGTATTCCTCTATTTTGTATCACCTTTTTCTATACTACAAAGCAAAAAAGTTCCCCTTTACTCTCCAGAAACTTGACACAAAAGGTCAACCTAGATCAGTGATTTTCTAGACTCTATTGATCCATAAATATGACTTTCCATATTCATATGAAGACTTCATAGACCGATTTGTACATCCCATTGTGACAATGCTGATAGGAATCCCTCCTCCAAGAATCAGTTCGGATATAAAGAGGATCTTGAAACTCTCAAAACAATACAAAGTATGTGATTGGTACTTGTACCAAAACCACACTGAAATCAGGAGTTATGGCTATGAGCTAGCCCCATACAAACTACCTAAATTCCTCCCAATGAGGTTATTTTCCCTTGAGTACTATAGTCACATAATAAATTCAGATGAGGTAAACTTTGTTAAATCCAAAAAGAAATATGAGCTCAAGATCAAAGACCAATTAGGTCCCTTCATTTGTAATAGCAGAGAAGCTGGAAAGTAAGCAGATCAAATACTTCAAAGATTAAAACTAAAACAAAGCTTCATTTGGAGATATGATCCCTTGGATTTCGTCTATAAGAGAAGGTAGAAAAACAAGATGGCTCCCTATATTCGTCACCGCATCCCCGAGATAGAAAAGTATGCCAACCAATTGCAATGAGTGAAAAACATTTAGAGGAAAGGGATAGTATCGAAGTTGTTGTGAAGAACACATTAATTGACCTAGAGAAACAACTTAATGAGGGTTCTTTCTTGCATGTGCCAGGAGAATCATAAGTACTAGAAGAATCACAAGTGCCTGAGGGATTAGAAGTACTAGACTTGTTAGAGGTGCTATATCAAACAGACATACCAGAGAAATTAGATAGACCAAAGGCCACCATGAGTATCCCCAGTCTTACAGACTCCTCTAAATGAAGAGAAAAGCCTCAGGAGAAACAAGGAAGGGGCCACTACTTTAGAAAGAGAAAATCACAAGCCTATGTAGAAACAAGCCATGCTAAGAGACAAAGTGTGAATCATGTCTCTGAACAGGAATATACAAAGGAGATAGTTGAGGTTACAAGCACCGAAAGAGATGGGAGTAGGCATGCCACTCCATCTAGAGGCACTCTAGAAACTTCCACATCACACACTCAGTTGTTTGAAAGGCAACAAAGTGTTGAGGTATCCTATTTCAGAATGCCAGTAGATAAAGACCAAGACATCAAAGAGAAATACAAAGAGATAAAGGCTAGAAATGAGAGGCTAAAAGCCCAAACCTATGCACAATTTCTGAAAATGACCCCTACCAATCAAAAAAGTCTTATGTTAGCTTATGATGTTGAAGAGGGGAAAATGTAGATGACCCTTATCAAGCCAATTAATTAGAAGCCAAGGAAAACCATTGATTTTAAAAGGGTGGATTTTGAAGTACTAGCAAGGGATTTTCATCCCATTAACTAGATTGAACTGAATAAACACACAGTGAAATGATTTATTCTACATTGACATGGAAAGCCATAGAAACCCATCAATTGAAAAACTCTTTAAACAATATGTCAGCTTAGTTTCAGTTGGAGAAGGCCTCCTCATAGGCCAAAGATACAAGAATCAAGTACTTGAGGACTTAGTGATAGAGTTGGGGCATGATCCCAAGGATACGAAAGAAACAAAGCAACTAATTAAAAAGAAGAATTATGACATTGCTACACTAAAGAAACAACTCAAAATTCCCCAACTGCATAACCCTTAAACAATGGAAGTCCTAGAAGTACAAAAAGGACATGAAGAGCTTATGGACATAGTCCTAAAGCTAAATGATCAGATTAAAAAATAGAGAAGGAGTTGGACACTTTGATTTAGTCCAAGCAAAGTGACCTGGCTAGAACTTCCACAAATGCCATCCCCACAGTGACAACAACAGTTCCTTCCACAATGGCAACATCATTATCACCTATAGCGCCACCTGCCACAACACTGCTAATTACAACTGAGTCCACTACAGTAGCAGGTATATCAATTGAGAAAACAACAGAGCTGGTAAAAACCATGGAGGATATGTCCATCTAGGATACAGAGATTAAAAGATTAAAGGAGGAAGTGACAAGTTTGGAAAGTGATTGCCAACTTGCCCAAATTCAGCGAAGAGAAGAGACATAGAAGGCCCAAAGGATGGGTGAGAAAATCAAAGTCCTGGGGAAATATTGGATACTGCAGAAGCCACTAGGACAGACTAAAGAGATGTTGTGGGCCAATACCATTAACTCTGCCAACGATATTTGGCCATCAATCCAAGTTATATTCGAGCAAACAGAATTGGTGAAAACAACCACTGAAGCATTCAAGAAGTGAAGGAAGAATTGGGAGACAAACCAGAGGATGCAAATCGACTCATCTACTTCTTAAA
The DNA here is from genome assembly GCA_000404065.3 of Pinus taeda. Classification (NCBI taxonomy): domain Eukaryota; kingdom Viridiplantae; phylum Streptophyta; class Pinopsida; order Pinales; family Pinaceae; genus Pinus; species Pinus taeda. Next base: position 171,937 of record APFE030844353.1, read on the forward strand.
CAACAAAAAAAGAAATGAGCTCCAAAAGATTAACATAGAAGATAGAACTAAAGCTATTTTTGAAATTAGAAAGGTTATTTCCAAAAGAAACCTCATGCACAACTTAGAAGATAAGTGCGACAACATGCAAATAGCCATTGACAGGTTCATGGCTAAGTTTCAAATCCTTAGAGACAAAGGTCTTCCCAGTCCCATGGTCATCAATGAGAAACTCATGACCCAATTGGGGTATAGTGATAGGCTCAAAAGATTGGCAAAGGAATAGGCAAGTAAATCAACTATTAAAGCTTTGCCAATAGGCAAAGTATTATATGATACATTGGAGAACCTGTTTTTCCTAGAACATGAGGTAAAACATTTGTTTGTTACCTAGCCTAATTTTGCAAAATACACAAAGGCAGATGAAATTTATGGAAGAATTTTGAAATTGAAGTTACCTGAGGATGAATGGTGGGAGAAAATGAAAGATTTACTATGAAAAAGTTTTACATCAGAAAATTACCACAGTAAATCTAAAGGTTTACAGGTGAAACAGGTACAATACAGATCAATAAGGTCAAAGAGTAACAGAGTCAAAGAGTATCAGTGAAAGATCAAAGTAAATAAGATTCCAGCGTAGAAATACCACAACTATCAGCCAGCTTAAAGGGCTTCAACTCAACAAAAACAACCAGAAACACCATAATAAGAGGGACAACAAGAAACAATTTAACATATGTCTCTATCTTCATTCAAGAAGATATTTTAATTCCCTAGATTAAATCTCAAGTTGTTTTGAGATATTTTGTAATTATTTTTTTTATAAAATACTCCACATTTCAAAGTATGTAGGGTGGATCCCAAGACATTTCTATAGACATTTTCTCTCAAATCAAAGTTCTATTGTATCAATGACTGGATTGGCTTGCTGGATCAAGGAATAAAGATCAGATATTTTACAGGATTCTTGTGTAAAGTGAAAAACAAATAAGTATTCTCTCATGTTTATTGTTGTCTTTTCTTATGTTTCTTCATAATCATATTTGTTTTTCTAAAATATCTAAATGTATAACAAGGAATGATATTTCAGAAATTGCTTGAATGCACTCTATCTTGACTGTTTTACATTCTGAATGTTTTCCCCTAAACTATCTTGGCTAGGGAATTCTCAACTGCTCCCTAGCTTCCGTAGTTTCCCCTTTGGTCTATAGCAAAGGATTCTTAATTGCCCTTTGTTCATGATCACCCTCTGTTCTTTATTTTGATCCTAGTCCAAGGATTCTTAAGTGCCTTTCACCTTGGTTAGAATCACTTCACCATTAGACCTGAAGATTTGCCTTTTTCCTTGCTAGCATGCCCTATGAACCTTCCCTTTAATGATCCGGTCTAGTTGTACTATCCATTCATTGACTTCATTTCCCAATGGCTTGAAGATCTAGCTCTATCCATCTGTTCCAAGAATTCCACCACCCTATTTTCAATCCAAAATCAAAACCCCATGAACACTAAGAACTAGCCTAAAATTCATAAAAACAAAGCTAAATTATAAAGAGAGAGCCCTCTCTGGACTTAGGTTGGCTAGAACTTGAGCCTAAATGATTAGTTTGTGGTTACCTCAGATGATTCCTTCTTTTGATAACTTCTAGGGAAAACTTCTGAGTGATAATAGTGACCAGATAGTCCTCCACTGTGTTTCTCCTTAATTATGTTTTCCCTCATAGAACATTTGGGAATACACAATTTGTTGCCTTTAAATAGTAAACCTCCTTGGATAAGATAATCTAACCACAGACTCCTGTTCTGAACTATTGGATTTTGTACAACTGCATAAATATCCTTGAAATCTGCATCATCTTTAGACATATCAACCATTTCTTCAAGTCCTACAATACAAACTCTTAATTCTTGCACAATTAAATTTACCCTGCTCAAAGCATCAACAACCTTTTTCAACTTACCATTGGTATGTTTGATCACAAAAGTAAAGCTCTGTAGAAACTCTACTCACTTGGCATGCTTCTGGTTCAATTTGGATGGTTGTTTATGAATTGTAATGCATGATTGTCTGAATACAATATAAACTCCTTTCGTAGCAAATAATGTCTCCATTTCTTTAAAGCTTACACAATAGCATAAAATTCTTTATCATAAGAAGAATACTTCTTCTTAGCTTCATTTAGTTTCTCACTAAAGTATGCTATTGGTCTCTGTTCCTGACTCAAAACTGCTCCAATTGCAACTCCACTAGCATCTGTTTCAACTTGAAATACTTTTTCAAAATTAGGTAAAGCTAAAATTGGTTTATCTGTGATTTTCTTCTTCAACAACTTAAAATTTTTATCTGCTACTTCTATCCACTTGAATGGCTAATTAGTCTCCTTGATTGTTTCAAGAATTGGTGCACAAATTTGACTAAAACCTATGATAAATTTCCTATAAAAACTTGCAAGACCATGAAAGCTTCTTACCTCAAATATGTTCCCTGGAATAGGCCAATTCCAAATTGCTTGGATTATCTCTAGATCCATTTTCAAACCTTCTTTAGAAACTACAAATCCCAAGTAAATTAATTCTTCTCTCATGAAACAACTTTTCCTCATATTTATCAATACTTTCTCTTTTTGCAAAGTTTTTAAAACCAACTTAAGATGCTCCATATGTTCTTATTTTCTTCCACTAAAAACTAGAATATCGTCAAGATAAACAATAAAAAACTTGCCTGCATATTCCTTCAAGACTTCATTCATCAATCTCATGAATGTGCTAGGTGCATTAGTGAGTCCAAAAGGCATCACTAACCACTGTTCATTTTAAATGTAGCCTTTCATTCATCTCATTCTCTAATTCTTATTTGATGATATCCACTATTCAGATCTATTTTAGTAAAATACTTTGACCCACTCAAACAATTCATCAAATCATCCATGCGTGGTAAAGGAAATCTATACTTGATAGTGATCTTGTTTATGGCTCTGGAATTAGTACACATATGCCATTCCTCTTCTTTCTTTAGATTGGATACTATTGGTACAACACATGAAATAAGCCTTTCTATGATCAGTCCCTTATCCATCAGTTCTTGCACTTGGCTTGCAACTTCTGCATTCCCTTGAAGAGTTAATTTGTATACTACTTTGGTTGGAAAACTTGCTCCTGGTATTAGGTCAATATGATGAATAATACTCCTGATTGGTGGCAATGCATTTGACAACTCATCCACAATAATATCAGCGAAATCATTCAATAGAGTTTTTATTTCTTCAGGTAAATCATCTAAGTTTGTGGAAGTCAAAATTACCTTAGGTCTTCCCAACAATACATGGCATACATCCATTGGCATTACATCACACAATATAACATCTTTTTAAGTACCAATATGTATCTCTACCTTGCAATGTTCTATCACAATAATCTGATGTCATTTTTGCAACTGTGACACTTTGTAAGGAGTAGGGTGTACTGTCTTCACTAATCCTATCTTGTCCACCATTTCTGTAGAAACAAGGTTATCAGTGCTTCCACTCTCAATTATAACTTTACATCATTTTCCTTTGGATTTGCATGTAGTTCTAAATAAACTCTTTCTTTGAGCTAGTTCTACAGTCTCTTTCTCTGCCTTAAGCAATACCCTTTTCAACAACAGGGATTCTCCTACTTCACGAGATTCTTCCTTGTCTACAATTTGAGGTTTTTTTTCCTTTGCCTTAGCCACATTAACATTCCTCTGAATTTTTTCTTTATTATGAGGAAAATCCCATGATCCATGTCCAAATTCTCCACATGTATAACATCGAATATCTCTTCCTTGGCCTCTTCCTCTGGGTGCAAATCTCCCTCTATTAAAGTCTCCTCTCTGTGGTGGTCTACCACTTGAACTTCCTGCTTTGTTATGATGTTCTTGATGTTATCAGTTAGAATTTTCCTTAGAAGTTATCAGAAGAAGGGAGAAACGAAGGTAACCACAAGCCAATATTTTAAGTATAGTCTCTAGCCAACCTATGACTCAGAGAGGGCTCTATCTATATGCTATAGCTTTGTTTGCTGTGATTTTAGTCTAGTTCTTAATATTCATGGGGTTTTGGATTTGAATTGAAGGTTTGGTGGTGGAATTCTTGGAATAGATGGATAGAGCAAGGTATTTAAGCCATTGGGCTATGGAGTCAATAAATGGATAGTAGAACTAGATCAATTCATTAAAGGGAATGTTCACACGGTAGGCTAGCAAAGTAAAGTGCAAATATTTAGGTCGAATGGGTGAAATGATCTTAACAAGGGGAAAGAGCACTTAAGAATTCTCAGACTGTGGGTTAAAATGAAGAGTAGAGGATAATGATGAACAAAGGGCAATTAAGAATCCTTTGCTATAGATCACAATGAACTACCTAAACTAAGGAGCAGCCAAGAATTCCTTAACTTAGATTTGTGAAGAAAACATTCAGTATGCATAACAATCAAAACAGAGTGTAGCTAAGAAATTTTTGAGATATCATTCCATGTTATACCATTCAAATTTTTGGAGATACAAGTAAGACTGTGGAAAAATTTAAAGAAAAATAACATTGAACATGAGTGAGTACTTATTTGAAAATTTTCTTACACAAGAATCCAGTGGAATATCTGATCTTTATTCCTTGATTTAGGTAGCTGATCCAGTGATTGATACAATAGAATCTCAGACTTAAGAACAAAAAGTCTATAGAAATGTTTTGGAATCCAGCCACATACTTCAATTTTGTGAAGTATTTATAGAAACATTATTACAAAATATCTCAAAACAACTTGAGATTTAATCTAGAAAATACAAATATCTTCTTGTAAGATGATAGAGACAACTATTGAACGGTTTCATGTTGTCGCTTTTTATTTGGTACTACTGGCTTTTATGGTTGGATTTATAGCCCTTTATGCTAGCTTGCAGTTGTGTTTTTTCATGCTATAATCTTCTTCAACTTTTACCTTTCAGCTGATACTCTTTGACCCTAATGTGTTGTTTTCACCTATTTACCTGGTTGTTCTATTTTACTGTGCAGTAACGTTTTGCTGTAAATTATCACAGTAAATCAATCATTGTCTCCCACCATTCTACATCAGGTAATTTTACATTCATCATCCTCCGATAGATCTCATCAGCTTTAGTATATTTGGCAAAATTGGCTTCGTGAGGAATAAATGTTTGATCTCATGCTCCAGGAAAAATAAGTTTTCAAATGTGTTGTACAAAGATTTTCCTGTTGGAAATGCTTTTATGGATGAATAGTTGGATTGTTCCTTAGCCAACTATCCAAGTCTATTACCATAGTCCAACTATGTCATGAGTTTGTCATTGATGATCAAAGGACTGGGCAGACTTTTCTCCCTCAAAATCGGGAATTTAGCCATGAACCTATCAATGGCTACCTTCATATTGTGGCACTTTTCTTCTAAGTTAAGCATAAGGTTTCTTTTGGAAAGGACCTTCCTTATTTCTAAAATGGTCTCAGTCCTATCTTGTATATTTAGCTCATGGAGCTCATATCTATTCTTGTTTTTGAGGAAGTGGATGAGTTTATTGGCATCCTCAGGCTTATCTCCCAACTCGTCCTTTACGTTCTAGATAGCTTCTGTAGCTATCTTTATTGAATATGTCTACTAAAAAATAACTTGAATTGATGGCCAAATATCATTGACAGAGTCAATTATATTGTCCCATAACATTTCCTTGGTTTTCCCAACGGGTTTCTCTAGTGTTAAGTCTTTCTCTAAGACTTTGATTATTTAACTCATTCTTTGGGATTTCTGTGCTTCTTCTTTTTGCATAAGTTGGGCAAGTTTGTAGTCATTTTCCAAAATTGCAACCTTTTCTCTTAACCTGTTCATTTCAGTAGCCTAGATAGACATATCTTCCATGGCTTTAATTAGTTCTATTTCTTTCTCTCCTAATGCACCTACTATTGATGTAGATTCTGATGTTACTGACAAGGTTGTTGCTAGTGGAGTTGTAGGGGCCAAAGATGCTGCTAATGTGGATGGCACTACTGTGGAGACTATAGGGATAACATTTGTTGAAGAAGTGGCCACATCCACTTGTTTTAATTGGATTAAATCATCTAATTCCTTTTCTGTCTCTTTTAGTTGATCATTTAACTTTAAGACTAGGTCCATGAGTTCTTCATGCTTATGTTCGGTTTCTAGGGCTTCCAATGTTTGTGAATGTTGCAGCTAAGGTATTTTTAGTTGTTTATTCAATGAAGCTATATCATTGTTATTATTTTTAATAAGCTGCTCTATGGCTTTTATATCCTTGGGATTATGTCCCAATTCAATCACTAAATCCTCTAAGGAATTGATCCTGGTATCCTTGTCCTATGAGGATGCCTTCTCTAACTGAAATTGTGTTGAAATGTTGTTTAAAGTGTTTTGTAGTTGATGAGAAACTATGGCTTTACCTGTCAGGGTGGAGTATATAATCTCTCTAGCCTGTTTGTGTAGTTCAATCTAGTCTATGGGATGAATATCCCTTTCCAACACTTCAAAGTCTACCTTTTTGTAATCAGATGTTGCCTTTGGTTGCTGGGTTGTAGGTTTAATGAAAGACATCTGTAGCTTTCCCTCTTTAATGTTAAAGGCTGACACTAGCCTTGTTTGATTAGTGGGATTCAGCTTTAGGTACTGAGCATAGGTTTGGGCCTAAAGCCTTTCATTCCTCATTTTGATTTCTTTGTACCTTTCCTTGATGTCTTGGTCTTTGTCAACAGGCCTACTGAATGAAGACACTTCCACACTAAGTTTCCTTTCCAACATATGAGTCTATGATGTGGAAGGCTCTTGCATGACTTCAGACAGAGTGGTAGTCCTGCTTCTGTTTCCTTTTGTGTTTGTGACCTCAGCTGAGCCATCTGTATCCTCCTGTTCAGAGACAAGATTCATTTTCTTCCCTTTTCCTTGGCTTATTTATGGCTGAGCGTATGAGATTCCTCTTGCTGATGTAGTGGCATTCTCCCTACTTCTCTTTAGGTTCTCCTCATTTTGAGGAGTCTACATAATTGGAGGGGTACTCATGGTTGTCTCTAGTTGGTCTGATTTCTCTGATACCTGCAGGAAAGAACCCTCACCAAGTTATTTATGTCTACCTGTTGTGGCCACAACCACCACCCTATTAAAACATGCTCTAGTAGCAAATTTGAATGGGTCCCCTAGAAGTTTGATCTTTCACTTCTCTGAATGATCTATTTTTATCTAAGGGATTTTAACTCTGTGCCGAGTCAAATCTTCAATTCTTAATGGTCAAGACCCCCCTTGAATATATCTTTGTAGCATGATTCATTTATAACCTAGTCTAGCCCTTCATTCATATCTTTCATCAGGACTCTTTCAATCCACATAAACCTTCATGGTGCCCTATGCCCACACATATAACCACCCCCACTCTTTACCCCTCAAAACCTTCCATCACATATTTATTCCTATTATAACTCTTTTATAGTAGAAATTCTTTGCAAAGCACACGACTTAACATCTCCACACATCCTCGTTGCATACCTTTATTATATATCGCAGGTCGGCGTTGATCAAGGGCAAGGCCTATCTCTCATGAATAAATGCGATGCGATTAGGCTTCCAATCACAAATCACAATCGCACTTTACTAAGATCCAAAGCCCAAGCTTCAACATTCTGTTAATGGCAGACCCGCCGGGATTATTAAGTGCAACACATTTTATTTCAGGTCCAGAGCCCATCGCAATCGCAATCGAAAAAACTCTACGATCATACATAAGGTGTGATGTAAACAACAGACCCGCCAGGATTATCAAGCATAATACATATATTTTTGGGTCCACTTCCCCAATCACATATCACAATCGATGGAACCCAAGGTTTATATATAGGGTGCACTGCGATCTACTAGTCCCACCGGAACTATTAAACGAAGCATATATATTTTCGGGTCCAGCCTATCACATATTGCAATTAGTGGAGCCCGAGACTTATACATAAGGCAAAATGTGATTAGCAGACCCGACGATAACTATAGACCTGGGTGCATAATATTTGAAGTCTAACCTTATGGTTTGACTGCGGGTTTTCCTGTGTTTTCTTGTGTATTTCGATAAAATGTTATGGTCTGTGTTTTCAAAGGAAAATCTGATACGGGTGATGTTACATGTGATTGCCTGCTGCGATGTGCAATTACAACTCAATCGCATCACAACCTTGGCTGAACCAAGGGCCGATTCTTTCACACTCGCTCCTTTTGATTTCAATACGCCTTATCATTTTATAAAGTTTTAATGACGACTAGATTTGTTCTTAGGCATTTCTATCATATGTTTCATAACCATAAAGCTAATGTTAATTATCTCTGTAGGCAAGGATTAAAAGGCGCATGAGCGGATCCGAAGAGTTCATATATGCGGGTGTATCCTATTTAAAGATCTAGCCTTAGGCAATCTCGGTCAAGTTTTCCATGTTGGCATTATGATGCATGGGTTGTACTTGATGGCAACCCACTCATAGAAGATCATCTCACTTAGTTATAACTAGATGAATCTTCAATAAGAGATATCAGATGTGACTGAATGCCTGGGGTGCAGGACAGCTCAAAGGAATCAAATGATAGTTCTACGTGTGAGAAGTTAGCTTTGCCAAAGGGGGAGATTGTTGGCATTATGAGACAAGTGTTGTCCTTGATGGAAAATCACTCAGATGATAAATTATAGTGCAAAAACGTTATTTTCAAGTTCACGGACTTTTATGCAGAGAAAAGTTTATTTCATGTAGAGAAAAGTTCATGGAATTTTATGCAGAGAAAAGTTTATTTCATGTAGAGAAACGTTCACGGAATTTTATGCAGAGAAAAGTTTATTTCATGTAGAGAAAAGTTCACGCACTTTCATGGTGGGTTCATGGTATTGGTTTGACAGTTTTTTGATCCTATGGTTTTGGTCCGTGGTATTGCATCCAAAAATGTTGATCCCAAGTATTGGGTTCATGGTATTATGTTATTATGGTTTTGGACCATGGTATTGTGAAAGGCCTAAGACTATAAAAGGGGAAGGAGATCATTTGGCAAAGCATCATTTGAATTTTTATTGAATATCTGATAAAGTGCTAGATCTGGAATACTGTGATTGGGTTATGGTGCAGATCTGGATCTGAGCTAAAGAAGGATCTCACCGGTTGATGGAGAACAAGATCTAAGGATAGATCGGGATCAAATGGTTTGAAATGAACTATCTCTATATATTTGATTATGCTTATTCTAGATCTGTATACTGATGCTTGTAATGATCTGATCTGGGTATAACTTAAGTTTGAAATCGCTGCAAGTCATGTTTGAATATTTATATATCTGTACGCAGGTTGGCTTTGGTGTAAGTGCGTATGTATGCAGGTTTGGTTCATTGTAGTAGCATATACAATTTGAGCTATGATATTTGAAGTCACAGGTGGTTCTAGTTGTTTAAAGGTGTCAGTATTTTGCATATCATGTTTGGTTGATTGTATTTAGCTTCAGTATTGATGGATGAGAACTAATATTGGATCAAGATCATAATGACTCATATTTATGTCATCTGATGGACTAGATCTGGGTGCTAACACATATATTATCCTTGTATATGTATTGATCTGGTGTTTGGGTGATCCAGAATATTGATTGATTATGTGCTTCAATGATATTAATGGGTCCAGTATGAAAATTGGATGAAACGTGGCCTTTCATATTATGTGTTGTGCTTCAGGAGTTTCCAGTCTGAAAATATATGAAACACGGTACCTGGAGGAGAGAATATTGTAGGCCGGCGCCTACGTACTAGTATCTTAGCTAGTACAAGAACTATGGGGGTTGTAGATCCCTTCCAGGAGAGACTGGAGAACTAGAGAGGGTTGTAGCTCTCTGCAGGTAGAAGCCTGCGTACTGGTATAAGACTGCACCAGTACAGAAATATTGTAAAATGATTTTATTATTAAGAAGAAGATTGAGATGACTTGCAGCAGGTGGTTTTCTCCCGCATTGGGTTTCCACCTTATATCATGGTGTTCATGTGTGTGCCTTATGTGTGATGATCTATTCTATGTTACTGCATCTGTTAACTGATAATATGGTTGATAAGGTTCTAATGCACTCATTGAAGATAAATTAACTTAATCATAAGAAGTTGTGGAAGTAGCATATATGAATCAGAGTTTGGAAATGAAAAAGTTTTATTAATGTGATAATACTGATTCACCCC
>APFE030844353.1:182426-194833 GCA_000404065.3 Pinus taeda
AGTGAAGTTGTCCTGGGTTTATATTTTGATTTGTATATTGAAAAGAGAAGGGAGGTGAAAAGTTAGGGGAGGACCGAGGGTCAGTTCCTTCTGCATAAGTATTACCTCCAGAGATGAGGGGAGCACTTTTTTTTTGGGGCAGAATAGTTTTTGATTTATTGTGCTAATAAAGAAGATTGTTTGGGTCAAGAAGGAGCCTTTTGTTTCAGATTTATTTTCCTCTTCTTTCATATGTTAGAATTAGGGTGTTGTTGCTGGCATAAATATAAATATGTTTTGTTTTGTGCATACTGATAATAGACAGTTTGTGACTACTCTTGGTTATTCAAATATAATTTGTTACCATGGTTAATTCATGAAAGGTTGTTGATTCTAAACCTTGTTAAGCATCAATTGCAAGTGTTATTTGTATGGAAAGGAATGCGTATTCCTGTATGAAGTAATTGGATTGAAATTAAGATTTAATACAACCTTGATCATCTATGAACCAGTAATTGACTCATTTGGACTCCGAATCTATGTATGATGTTTAACCTCTTTTGTTATGCTCCTGCAAGATATATTAGAATAGTTAGGATTAGCATAAGTAGTTAGAATTAGTGTAGATAGGATTTGATACATATAGGTTAGTTGTTTCTTTTGTTGATTTAATCGAAGTCTTCCTCCAAGAAGCAATCTTTCAACACCTATAATAGTTTACGAGATCCTTTAAAACTTGTTGGAACTAGCCACCCCAAACGAAAGCAGATCTAATTGGGGTCCGTGATCAGGTTAGTTCCCCTTGTTGGCATAGAAAAAATTTGTTGTGTCAACACTACCCTAGTGCTGTCTTGGTTTAATAGGGTACCTTCCACCCATTCTATTTGATTGGTATATGCCTCTATTTCTGGTATGGGATGGTGGGTGAAGGGTCCTAGCTTGACCTTTTTCCTTTTCTTGGTAATGAATTCCAAAGGGTCATATCTCCAAATAAAACTTCTTTGGAACTTAATTCTTTGCAAGATTAGGTTTGCCTCTTTCCCTACCTCTCTGGAATTGCAGATGAAGGGACCTAATTAATCTTTGATTTTGAAATTGGCTTTCTTCTTAGCATTGACAAAGTTTACTTCATATGTATTGATGATTTGTCTCTACTATTCTAAGGCAAACAACCTCATGGGGAGGTATCTTGGCAACTTATATGGTGTAAGCATGCAACTGTATATTATGATTTCTCTATGGTTCTGATAAAGGTACCAGTCACCCACTTTGGTCTGCTTGGAAAGTTGGAGGACTCTATTTATCTTTGGACTGATTCTAGGAGGAGGGCTTCTAGTCAACATTGCCATTACTAGGTGTAGAAATAAATCAATGAAATCAGAACAAGAGTATGGAGACTGATATTAGTAGACCAATGGGGTCCAAAAAATGACTGACCTAGGCACACCCTTGGTGTCCAACTTCTGAAGGATGAATGGGAACTTATTAGGTTGATAATACAAGAACATATGCTATAAGACTGAGGAATACTTGAAAACTCTTTCATTGCTCATTCTAAGGAATTTCTCATGCATCCTATCAGCTATAAATTAGGCATAGTCATAAATGACAGCAGGAGGCTGTCTTGGAGTGTAGATAGACATGAAGGCAAGGATTAATTCATCATTGTATTCATTAGTGGTGTACCCCAAAACACAAGATATCATGGCTACACTGTTCTGGTCCCATGGGGAAAAAATAACAGCTACATGTGGAGGGGAGTCTTTAGGGATGTGCTTCTCCTCCCTAATGAAGGTTTGGAATAACTCGGCCAACTTTGTAGGGCTAAGCTTGTTGTACTAGTCCAACAGATCTCCAATTGAGAGGGAAGTTAGGTTTTTCCTTGGTTGGAGCTGCAACATTACGTTTATGGACTCAGCAGAGATGGTGAAAAGTATGGTTTGGTTTGGAGACATGACTTCTCTCTGACTAGAGATGTAATTGGCATGATAGTAGTGGAGAAACTCTGGGAAAATGTGGACTTGGAGGAACTAGTATTTGGGCAAATTTGACTCCCAAAGGCCAATCTAATCAGCATGGTTGAGGTATCTGTCCCTACTTTGGCAATGTACTTTGAAAAGGGACTCTAGGGCAATGGTATCTTTTATTTTGAAATATTTATCAACTAGAGGAAGGTGGTCCAGGTCTAAATGAGGTGTAAAGATGGGCCTTAGATCCATTGCATCTAGGGTAACCATACTCAGTTCTTGTGGATTTGAGTGTGGGGGGTAATTCAGATTTTTTAGGGCAACGATAGTCTTACAGATGGTTATGGCTCAGCGTGTTAAAATAAAAGTAAATTTGATATTTTTTTACTTAATTAACAATGTTATGAGGGTTAATTTACTTGGAATTTGATAATGGAGTTGGTTTTCAACAGTTAAATACTTGAAATTGGGTGAAATTGACTGTAAATGGTGGTTGATTGAGGCTACAAAGGTTCTTACAGTTCTGGTACAGACTGGTGAATGAATTGCATTGTCTGCAGTGTCTGTGGAGCAATGGTAGAGGTCTGTGAGACAATTTGCTGTTTGCAGGGGTTGCAATGGATTTCCGAGTTCTCACTAGCGAATGTGTGAAAAAGTGAAAAGAGGGGTAATTCAGCTTATATAGAAAAAATGTTAATTTTGGTGGGTTCATTAATTGATGAACAATGGGTAGTTTTTTTTTTGGTTATACAGGAAGGCAATTTAATGGGGTCATTGCACTGCTTTTGAAAGGGAAGTGGTTTTGAGGGGCCCTCACCCAATCTAGTCGAGTGCGTGACACGTAGCATTCTGGGTGTTGGGGAAAGCCACCTTATCGGGTGGGTAAAGGACATACGTCAAGTGTGACCGATATGATTATGAATCATCGGATGTGGGGAAGGGATGATCAGTAGTGGATGGGAGATGGAGTTGCATGATGATTTACCTCAAAAGTGTTTGGGGGCCCATGGGTCTAATCACCCGCGATATAGGATTAAATTAAGCTTAATCTCATCGGGGTGCTTTAATACAAGATTAAGGACTGAGGGTAGGATTTTAATATATTTTGTGGGATATGGGGTAGTCATATAGTTTATAGCTAAACTAAGGGGTGAGGTTATTTTATATAAAGGAGTTAAATATATATATGGGCCAATGGGTTTTTTGGGAATTTTATATATTTAATTAAAAGTTAATATGAGGTGAAATGAGCGAAAGGGGTATTGTACTTAGGTATACAAAATATTATGCACTTTCCATACACTTAGTACTTAGTATAAATGTAATTTGGTGGGTTTTTTTACATAAAATATGTTTATCATGGGGTTTTCCTAGGCAAAAAGAATTTAACCTTTAGGAAAAGGGGTTTTGTGAAGGGGATGAATGAATTGCAAGGGAATTTAACACCTTTCCTCCTTAAGTCATCAAGCTGAGTATCTGGTCCAACTAGAAGTCAGAGAAATGATTTGAGCCTTTTTGACTTAAGAACTATAGGTATTAATATTTTTATTATGAAAGGGAAGTTAGTGAGTGTCATAGGGGTTAAAATGAATGATGGGGATGTTAAATAAATCATATTGTGAACCATTGCCTTTGATTTGTTTACCACTTATGCATATTTGAAAGATTCATTTAGAACAATGACATAAGTTCTTTTTGTGTAATCACATGATGTTTCTGCAACCTTTCTACTACTTACCCATCTACTTACCCTACCATTTTTTCTTCACTTTATTTGGGTGCATTTAGGCTAGTAAACCCTTATCAATATTTTTCTTTTCTTTACGTAGAAAACTATCTAAATCTAACCTTATATCATCCAAGGGCTCATATTAAACTCATGAGCTCCTTTGATTCACTCTACCTATCTAATGACCTGCCAAGATTACACTGTTTGGTCAAATTTTATTCTCTAAATATAAACATAAAACATGAAATAGGAAAGTTTAAACAATTTGACTATCATGGATTGTGGCATGAGTAACAAGCTACCCACAATCATTTATTATGCATAAAAAATAAATAGTAGTGGCATTTTGACTTGCACACTTTCATGGTCTCTTTTTGTCTTTTGGGTTTCATATATATTCATTTTTTTGACATTTTCATTCTTTTTGTCCTTTGATTATTCTTTTCGGACATACCCTCTTTACATTTTTTAATTTTTTAATATGGAAAACATTTGCAGAAAGCAAAGTTATGTACAACATTACAAGGCTTAACATTAGTTATTCAAAATTATGACTCCTATTGGTATAGGAACCTAATAGTGGCTCCACTTAGGGATGGAATTTCCTGGTGAAATGTCAAGAAGTTTGTAGCTCAGTAACCTTTGAATTGCTATTGGTGTTAGCTTGCAATATTTCTTTCCATGTATCTGTATTATTAATACTTATGACAGTAAATCCTTAAACCTTAGGGCCTTCTCTTTGGGCTTCAACTTCAAAAATCACCATCCAATCCAAACTAGACTTTTGAAAATGAAATATGTACAATGGAAAATAAAAATCAGTAGTTAGGTTCAAAATAGTGTTTGAGCATTTGATCATTCACTGGTCCACCTTCTGCTTCTGTACCATCCATTTTCCTCAGGAAGAAAACATTATTACCTCTGAAAGCATAAAACAATGGGCCTTTCCATAAGAAATCAAACTTCCCATGTTTACCTTTATCTTCCCTCCTTGAATCCCACTTTAGGACTTTGTCACTAAGGTAGAAATATTCAGCCTTGGTTCTCTTATCAAAAATCTTTTTAATCTTTTCCTGCAGAACCTGGGATTTGATATAGACCTCCTCCCTGGTTTGTTGAAGATGAATTATTTGGTTGACTCTTCTTTGGATACTATTTGGTTCAACCTGCAATTCTTGAAGCAACTTCATCACTGGTGTTCCCAAGGAAGATGGAGAACAACTTCCATCCCATAAACTAGCTAATAGGGAGAAGTACCAATTGATTTCTTAGTGGTTAGTCTATTCGCCCATAAGGCATTGACTAGCTTTTTGTTCCATTTTTCTTATTGTCCTCTAACAACTTTTTGATGATGCTTACCAGACTTTTGTTTGAGGATTCTATTGGTCCATTTCCTTGAGGATAATAGGCTGTGGAATGACCCAAGGTTATATGATACTTGTTGCATAAACCTATCATTCTTTTGGATTTAAAGGCTGCTGCATTATTAGTGATGAGCTTAGTTGGACATCCAAAGCTTGATAGAATATTAGTTTCAAGGAATTTTATGATAACAGTGTCAGTGGCTTGCCTTGGAGGTATGGCCTCTATCCATTTTGTGAAATACTCTGTGGCTGTGAGGATCCATTTGTGTTGGGGAGAGGAAGGTGGGTAAATTTCACTAATGAAGTCTAAATCCCATTGTTGAAAAGGTGTTTTAGTAGAGATTGGCTTGAGGGGTAAAGGTAAAAGATTTTTATTCTCCTAAAAAATTTGACATTTGTGATAGGAGGTCACATATTTCTTTACATCAGAAAACAAGGTAGGCCAGTATATACCAGCTCTAAGAATTTTATCAGCAGTGGTTCTCCAGTAAAGGTGTCCTCCACAGTCACCTGCATGAAACTCTTGTAATACTTTATCATATTCATCTTTTAATAAGCAGTTGAGAATAATACCTTCATGATTTCTCCAAAACAAAGCATCGTCTGATATACAAAATTTTAAGGATTTCATCTTCAAAAATATGCTTTTGGTCCTAGATAATTTAGGAGGAGCTTGTAAATTCAGTAAAACATAAATGATATCAGCATACCATGGTGATTCAATAAAGGTAAAGGCATGGCTGATTAGTGGAGTCACCATCTCCTCTTCATTATCTATTTGTGCAATAAAGTTTATATCCAAGGCCTAATAGTTCGATTCAACCATGAGCTTGGCTAAACCTTGGCCTTGATTAACTTGGTTGGTTTGATTTCTATATCATATTCTAGAATAGTAGCAATCCACTTTCCCCTCTTTCCATCTGGACCATCTTGAGTTAGGATGTCTTTGACTACTGAATTAGGAACATTGGCTACTATATGAGAATATAAGATGTATACCCTAAAATCCTTGATATCTTAGACCAAAGCAAAGGCTTGTTTTTCCATTATGTTATATTTTAAGGGGGCATCTCTCAGGGCTTTGCTAAAGAAAACAATAGGTTGTTCATAGCCCTAGTCATTTTTCTACAGTAGAACTGCAGCAATTGTGTGCTTAGAAGCAAAGGAAAATAAGATGAAATCTTTGTCAAATTTTGGACTGATCAAAATTGGTGTTTTAGTTAAGGATAGTTTGATATATTCAAAGGATTTCTTAGCCTCAACAGTCCATTTGATGGTCAAATATTTTTTCAGCATATTGTTTAGTGATCTCATTAATTCTGCCAAGTTAGAAATAAATCTTCTAAGAAAGTTAATTTTCCCTAAGAATGCTTGTAATTCTCTAATGTTCCTTGGATGTTGTATTTGTAAGATGGTTTCTATTCTTGCAGGGTCTATTTGGATACCATCTTTTGAGATTATATGACCTAATAACTTTCCTTCTTCTAACCCAAACAAAGACGTTTTGGTTCAAAGAAATTCCATACTTGTTGCATTTATTAAAAACCTTCCTTAGATGATCCAAATGTTGACTATCAGATTTTGAAAACACAGTAATGTCATCTAGATATATCATAAGGAAATCGTGAATTTCTTTGGAAAAGGCTATGTCCATAGCCCCCTGGAAAGTGGCTCCTGCATTCATTGGTCCAAAAGGCATTTTCACATACATGAATGTGCCCCAAGGAGTAGTGAAGACAGTCTTGGCTTGGTCATTAGGATGAACTATGATCTGATTGTAACTAGAAAACCCATCCAATAATGAGATTCTGGTTGATCCAACTACCCTTTGTAAAATATGATCCATTTTGGGGAGAGGAATTGTCTTTAAGTGATACTTTGTTGAGGTCCCTAAGGTCCACACAGAGTCTGATCTCGCCAGTTTTCTTCCTAGTTGGCACCATGTTTGAAACCTAATCAGAAAATCTGATTGGTGCAATTATTTTAGCATCATACATTCTCTGGATTTCATTTTCAATTGAAGGTAATAGGAAAGGATTAATCCTTCTAAGTTTTTTTCTAAAAGGTTTTTGATTTTCTTTTATAGGGATTGTGTGTTGTATGATGTTGGTGTCATAAGACTTGAGGTCCTCATAACTCCAAGCAAAGACATCTTGAAATTCTTTTAATAACTCAATGTATTTCACTTTTTTAGTTGGAGGTAGTGATTTTGAAAGTTTGATCAATTTTGGATTTTCATCAGTGCCTATATTACACTCCTCTATATCATATTTCAAAGGTTCCATTTTAGGCTTCCAAGGAACATCATTTGAATCAAACAAATATTCCAAAGGGGTTAATCCCTTAGGTAAGAAATTATCTTTGAGATTAATTACTTCAATGTCTTCATTAATTATTTCATCAATCTCAACTTGCTTTAGGTTTTCTACATCTGATTTTGTAAATTTTGTGGGATGAAATCTCTCTATCTCTTCACCTTCTATCTCATTTATTTCTATTTCATCTTTAGTGTTAGGGTCTATTGATGTATCAGTATCTATATTGTTATTTACAAACTCTTCTTCTAAGATTAAAAAGTTGTTTACCTGTTTTTCATTAGAAAATATTTGCCAGTTCTTCAAATTATTTGGAATTGTAGGTCTGTGTAACTTCAACTGTGTACTGATGGTTAGGTTAGAAGGGTAACTTGCAGGTGTTGGCAAACATTGCTAAACTATGAGCCTGCATATGATGTTTTATAGGAATTATAGCAAGCTTGGTTTCTAAGAAAGTGTTGAGTATTTCTACAATGGTTCCTCTATGACAACTTAATGTAGGGTCTTTGGTCATATATACAACATCAATTTGTTTTATCACTAGTTCAGAGTCTCCCATGACATAAACTCTTTTAGCTCCTAGATTCCTAACTAATTTAAGACCTAAAATTAGTACTTCATACTTGGCCATATTGTTAGTGCATTTAAAATTCAGTCTGTATGCATGACCTTCTGAGTGATTATTCTCTAGATTGTTTATCCAAACTCCTGCTCCTGCTCCAAACTTATTTATTGATCCATCAAATTCAAGATGCCACAATATCTCATGTTCATAATTTTCATCATCTGGTGCAACAAAGCTTTCCTCATTTATAGCAATTTTACTACCTTGATTAGTGGAAAGTTCTAAAGTTTGGACAGTTTCTTGTTGTTTTGAAACTGCAATTTCTTTTGGTTCTATATCAAGACTGGCTAAAATAGTTTCTTGTGTTTGTTCAGCATTATACATAATAAAAGAATCAATGTCTGAATGCATAGAGTAGATGGGAAATTTTTGAGGTCGATCCTGACTACTTACCATATATTTCATTAAGGTTTCTTGGTATAGTTTCTTAAGTTGTCCAAAAACAGAGATTGTTGCATATGACATATCAAGTTGAAAAGATTCTTGAAGTTTGGCTCCCTATGATATGGATAACAACATGCCATACTTTGGTGGGATGTCAACAACCACAATATCCATAAGGATGCTCTTGGTAGGATATTGAACTAAGGTAACACACAGGTGTTTAATCAATCCTAGACACTTTATTTGACTTGATTCAAATGAGAATAAGTCCTTGTAAGGCCTTGTAATGTCTAGGTTTAATTTTTCAATTACTGATTTGGGAATTAAGTAGTGGGAGGCCCAAAAATCCAACATTGCATTGTGTAGAATTTTTTCATGGATGCGAAGGCTAATGTAGAAAGGTGGGATCCCTCCTAGTGGTTTTCCATTAACATCTAGACCAAATATGAGTTCTGGTTGGTCATCAAACAGGTTGACTGAATCGTCATTTTCAACACTATTTAAAGTCTGGTTTATCTGTGTCTTATAGGTTTCATTCTTGATTAGTATTTTTAAAGGGACTGAAATCTTTAGCTTAGCTACCTCTGCTCCCAAATTGAATGGCAAAGGGCCTTTTTCTGTTTGAGGGTTTTGAATTTTCACAATAGGGATTTGAGTGGGATGGTCTTCTTTTCCTCTATTGTGGACTTGCTTTTGTTGATTTTCAAGTATGGTGTTTTGAGGTGTGTCCACTAGTTTTTTAGGGGGAATTGAAGTGGAGGGATGATCATCAGAAGGTAGATTACGGGTTACATCTAAGATGGTGGGGCTAGAAGGATTCTAGTTTTGTTTGGGGAGAATCTGGAGGATTTTAGAAACCGAGACTTCTTTAATTTTCTTGGGTTGATTTGGCACTATTTTCTTGGTTTGATCGGGGATATCAGAGTTCTTTTTACTCCTTAGGTTATACTATTTATGCACTTCAAAAATGGTAGAATCATATCCTTGTTTATAATCAAATGACTCTCCGGGATGGATTTGCAATTGTTGCAGCAAATGCATTTCCTACTCATCTTGGGTTAGAAAAACAATATCTTCATCATCTAATCCCATAAATTTAATTTGTGTATCTTGTTTTGGACCATCTAGCTGAGATTTTTCTACATAATTTTCTTGAAAAGGAGGCCTAATATTCTTATCAGGTCCATTTTTCCTAGTGTTTTGGCTTTGGTTTTTCCTAAAATTTGGGTTTCTAACTAGAGGTGCTTGTTGGTTGTCCCATTGAGGTTTCCTCTCCATGTTGTTTATTCTATCCATTAGTTTCTCCATACTTTTGTCTAAACCATCTATTTTGAGGTCAAATGGTGAAGCTTCATCTTTTGAAGTTCCTCTCCTTTCATTCCTAACTCTGGCTCTTTTAGCTAACAAATTAGCTTCTACACTAACTGCTACAGTTTGCATTTCCTCTAAGGTTGGGGCTTTTCTTTCCCTGAGTTGGTATGCCATCTCCATGTCAAAACCATTAGGAAACTTTATTAAAGCTAAGCTAGGAGGGGGTTTAAGGTTAATTGGGATTGCATTGTATATATTATTAAATTTAGTGCAGTAATCCTGTATAGTTTCATTAGGTCTCCTTCTAATATTTTCATATTTTGAAAGGATCTATAAGGGGTTCTTTTTCTTTTCCCATATATTTAAAAATTATTGGTAAAACACATCTAAATTGTCAATACTATTAGTAGGCAACCCTCTAAACCATTTTATAACATCACCATCTAAAGTATGAGCAAATAGTCTCATTTGAACATCACCTATATCAATTTCATGAAATTCAAAGTAATTTGTCATCTTATTGACATGGTGTTGTGCAATGTAGAGTCCTATGCCATTAAATTGAATAATTTTTCTTTGGTAGTCTGCAGGCATAGCGCCGAGTGGGGTAGGTAAAATAAGAGGATAATATCTATTGGCCATCACTGTAAGTTAGGAGTGGCTAAGATGTGGGGTTGAGGTACTGGAAGATGATATAGTAGTGGAGGATGAATCAGTACTAGTAGATGGTGAATGAGTAATGCTAGGTTGGTAAGGGAGTGAGGGTATAAATGGTGGTGGGGAGTGGAATTTAGAAGCTGAAGGGAATAATGGTGAACTAAGAGTAGTGGACAATTGTTCAGAAAGCTCAGGGATCTTGGCAGTACTAAGGGATGATTGTGGTGAATTCATAATGTACTCATCAATTGATTTGTTGGCTTTCTGGACTTTAAGGACTGCACTAAACTCAGGATCTAGGACAGTATCGTATATTTCACTTTTAGACTTTGATTTAAATAATGACAAATCAAATTTCTCATCAAAGGGAAGATCCTCTAAAAGCAACCACTCATTAGGACATGAATTAGCTTTAACTAAAGTTGTGTGGCTAGCTGAACTTTCTTCTTTTTTGGATTTTCTTTAAATCAAGTTGGGATTATGAACTACTGGGGTAGGGTTTGGATCTAGATTAGCCCTAGTATAATGAGTTGTCCTTGAAGCCAAAATTTCAAAATTTTTCTAATTGTTTACTTATTGTGAGATTTTTTAAAATAACTTTTAATAAATTACTTTAAGAGGCTCAAAATATAGATTTAAAAATTCTTAAAGATTTATGAGGACTGAGGGTTTGAGTCCCCAGTATGGTAGCCACTATGTTATCACTCAAAAGTTTCCTTAGAAGTTATCAGAAGAAGGAAGAAACCGAGGTAACCACAAACCAATCTTTTAAGTATAGGCTCTAGCCAACCTATGACTCAGAGAGGGATCTCTCTATATGATTTAGCTTTGTTTTCTATGATTTTAGGCTAGTTCTTAATATTCATGGGGTTTTAGATTTGAATTGAAGTTTGGGTGCTGGAATTCTTAGAATAGATGGATAGAGCAAGGTATTTAAGCCATTGGGTTATGGAGTCAATAAATGTATAGAAGAACTGGATCAATTCCATAAAGGGAATGTTCACAGGGCAGGCTAGCAAAGTAAAGTGCAAATCTTTAAGTCGAATGAGTGAAATGATCTTAACAAGGGTGAGAGAGCATTTAAGAATTCTCAGGCATAATAGTCAAAACTGAGTGTAGCTAAGGAATTTCTGAGATATCATTCCATGTTATAACATTCAGATTTTTAGAGATACAAGTAAGACCATGGAAAAATTTAAAGAAAAATAACATTGAACGTGAGAGAATACTTATTTGAACTTTGCTTTACACAAGAATTAGGTGAAATAGCTAATCTTTATTCCTTGATCCAGCTAGTTGATCCAGTCATTGATACAATAAAATTTCAGACTTAAGAACAAGAAGTCTATAGAAATGTTTTGGAATCCACCCACATACTTTGATTTTGTGAAGTATTTATAGAAAAATTATTACAAAATATCTCAAAACAACTTGAGATTTAATCTAAGAAATACAAATATCTTCTTGCAAGAAGATAGAGACAACTATTGAACTGTTTCATGTTGTCCCTTTTTATTTAGTACTGCTGGCTTTTTGTTAGGATATTCCGACACATAGGAAATAGTTAAGTTCAACTTGGTCTGGTATAGAGTTAGGTAAAGTGTGTTTCTTTACCATTGTACATTTTGTAACTTACAATCTGACGGTCACGATATGTAGTGATCCGACGGTTCATTCTCTCCTCGGTATTACCGACACTTGATCTGTGGCTTGACACCCGATTGGTCATGAATTCTATTTAAAGCGCATGGAGGGTCATTTGTAGGTTAACCGTGCATGAGAGAAGCTTATGTAAATTTTCATTCTTTATTAATAAATTGCCTGTAGTAGCCACGTTGGTGCAGGCCATGGACTATTTCCCTCTCTGAGGGTTTTAACCACGTCAAAATACTGGTGTATTGATCTGTGATCTGTTTGTGAGCGGTGTCCTTTTGGTATTTTGTCTGAGGAACTTACCCTGTAAATTCCTACATGGTATCAGAGCTATTTGAGGGCCGCGTCCGTTGGTGATCCAAATCTGAAGCCGGTAGAACTGCATGCGGCTGTCGTTTTCTAGATCTACTGTTTCTGACTGCT
>APFE030844353.1:194853-207515 GCA_000404065.3 Pinus taeda
ACAATCCGACGGTCACGATATGTAGTGATCTGACGGTTCATTCTCTCCTCGGTATTACCGACACTTGATCCGTGGGTTGACACCCGATTGGTCCATGAATTCTATTTAAAGCGCATGGAGGGTCATTTGTAGGTTAACCGTGCATGAGAGAAGCTTATGTAAATTTTCATTCTTTTATTAATAAATTGCCTGTAGTAGCCACGTTGGCGCAGGCCGTGGACTGTTTCCCTCTCTGAGGGTTTTAACCACGTCAAAATACTGGTGTATTTTTCTGTGATCTGTTTGTGAGCGGTGTCCTTTTGGTATTCTGTCTGAGGAACTTACCCTGTAAATTCCTACACTTTTATGGTTGGATTTGTAGCCCTTTATGCTGGCTTGCAGTTGTGGTGTTTCACGCTGGAATCTTCTTCAAATTTTACCTTTCAGCTGATACTCTTTAACCCTGATGTGCTGTTTTCACTTGTTTACCTCACTGTTCTATTTTTATTGTGCAATAACTCTTTGCTGTAAATTTATCATAGTAAATCAGTCATTGTCTCCCAACATTCTTCATCAGGTAAGTTTACATTCATCATCCTCCTATAGATCTCATCAGCTTCAATATATTTGGCAAAATTGGGCTTGGTGAGGAATAAATGTTTGATCTCATGCTCCAGGAAAAACAAGTTTTCAAATGTGTTGTACAAAAATTTGCCTGTTGGGAATTCTTTTATAGATGAGGATCTGGCTTGTTCCTTAGCCAATAGTCTGAGTCTATTACAATAGTCCAACTATGTCATGATTTTTTCATTGATAACGAAAGGACTTGAAAGACATTTCTCCCCCAAAATCTAGAATTTAGCCATGAACCTATCAATGGCTACCTGCATATTGTGGCACTTTTCTTCTAAGTTAAGCATAAGGTTCCTTTTGGAAAGGACCTTCCTTATTTCTAAAATGGTCTCAGTCCTATATTCTATATTTATCCCATGGAGCTCATATCTATTCTTGCTATTGAGGAAGTAGATGAGTCTATTGGCATCCTCAAGATTATCTCCCAACTCCTCCTTTACTTTCTAGATATCTTCTATAGATATCTTTATTAACTTTGTCTACTAAAAAATAACTTGAATTGATGGCCAAATATTATTGACAGAGTCAATGTTATTGGCCCACAACATTTCCTTGGTTTTCCCAAGGGGTTTCTCTAGTGTTAAGTCTTTCTCTAAGACTTTGATTATTTCACTCATTCTTTGGGGTTTTTGTGCTTCTTCTTTTTGCTTAAGTTGGGCAAGCTTGTAGTCAGTTTCCAAACTTGCAACATTTTCTCTTAATCTGTTCATTTCAATAGTTTGGATATACATCTCTTCCTTGTATTTAACCAATTCTACTGCTTTCTCTCCTGATGCACCTGCTGCTGATGTAGATTCTATTGTTACTGGCAAGGTTGTTGCAAGTGGAGATGTACGTGCCAAAGATGTTGCTAATGTGGATGGCACCACTGTGGAGACTGTAGGGATAACATTTGTTGAAGAAGTGGCCACATTCTCTTGTTTAATTAGATTAAATCATCCAATTCCTTTTCTGTCTCTTTTAGTTGATCATTCAGCTTTAAGACTAATTCCATGAGTTCTTCATGCTTATGCTGGGTTTCTAGGAATTCCAATGTTTGTGGATGTTGCAGCGGAGGTATTTTTAGTTGTTTCTTCAATGTAGCTATATAATCATTCTTGTTTTTAATAAGCTACTCTGTGGCTTTTATATCCTTGGGATCGTGTCCCAATTAATGACTAAGTCCTCTAAGGACTTGATCCTAGTATCCTTGGCTTGTGAGGAGGCCTTCTCTAACTAAAATTGTGTTGAAATGTTGTTTAAAGAGTTTTGTAGGTAAGCAACTATAGCTTTACCTGTCAGGGTGGATTATATCATCTCTCCAGCTTGTTGGTGTAGTTCAATTTGGTCTATGGGATGAATATACCTTGCCAACACTTCAAAGTCTACCTTTTTGAAATCAGATGTTGTCTTTGGTTGTTGGGCTATAGGTTTGATGAAAGACATTTACAACTTTCCCTCTTTAATGTCAAAGGCTGGCATTGGCCTTGTTTGATTGGTGAGAGTTAGCATTAGGTGCTGAGAATAGGTTTGGGCCTTGGGGCTTTCATTCCTCATTTTGATTTCTTTGTACCTTTCCATGATGTCCTGGTCTTTATCAGCAGGTCTGCTGAATGAAGACACTTCCACACTAAAGTGCCTTTCCAACATCTGAGTCTGTGATGTGGAATGCTCTTGCATGCCTTCAGATGGAATGGTAAGCCTGCTTTTGTTTCCTTATGTGTTTGTGACCTCAACTGAGCCATATGTATCCTCTTGTTCAGAGACAGGATTCATTTTCTGCCTTTTTTCTTGACTTGTTTCTGGATGAGCATATGAGGTTCCTCTTGCTGATGTAGTGGTCTCCTCCCTACTTCTCTTTAGTTTCTTCTCCTCATTTTGATGAGTATGCATAATTGGAGGGGTACTCATGGTTGTCTCTAGTTGGTCTGATTGCTTTGATACCTGGAGGAAAGAACCCTCATCAAGTTGTCTTTCTAGATCAATGAGAGTACTCTCTATGTCTACCCTGGTGCTATCTTGGTCTATTAGGATACCTTTCACCCGTTCTGTTTGATTGGAATATGCCTCTATTTCTGGTATGGGGTGGTGGATGAAGGGTCCTAGATTGACCTTTTTCCTTTTCTTGGTAATGAATTCGAAAGGGTCTTATCTCCAAACAAAACTTCTTTGGAACTTCATTCTTTGCAGGATTAGGTCTTCCTCTTTCCCTGCTTCTCTGGAATTGTAGATGAAGGGACCTGATTGATATTTGATTTTGAAATTGGCTTTCTTCTTGGCATTGACAAAGTTTACTTCATCTATATTGATGATTTGTCTTATAATATTCTAAGGAAAACAACCTCATGGGGAGGTATCTTGGAAACTTATATGGTGCAAGCATGCAACCATATATTTTGATTTCTGTATGGTTCTGATAAAGGTACTAGTCACCCACTTTGGTTTGCTTGGAAAGTTGGAGGACTCTCTTTATCTTTGGACTGATTCTAGGAGGAGGGCTTCCAATCAACATTGCCATGACTATGTGTACAAATAAATCAATGAAATCAGAATAAGAGTATGGAGACTGATATTGGTGGGCCAATGGGGTCCAAAAAATGATTGACTTGGGCTGACTCTTGGTGTCTAGATTCTAAAGGGTGAATGGGAACTTATCAGGTTGATAATATAAGAACATATGGTATAGGACTAAGGAATACTTGAAACATCTTTCATTTCTCATTATAAGGAATTGTTCATGCATCCTATCAGCTATAAATTAGGCATAGTCATAAATGACAACAGCAGGTTGTCCAGGAGTGTAGATGGACATGAAGGCAAGGATTAATTCATCAATGTATTCACTATTGGTGTACCCCAAAACATAGGATATCATGGCTACAATGTTCTGGCCCCATGGGGAAGAAATAACAGCTACATATGGAGGGGAGTCTTTAGGGATGTGCTCCTCCTTGATGAAAGTTTGGAATAACTAGGCCAAATTTACAAGGCTAAGCTTGGGGCACTGGTCCAACAGGTCTCCAATTGAGAGGGGAGTTAGGTTTGGACTTGGTTGGAGCTGCAACATTTCGTTTATGGACTCAACAGAGATGATGAAAAGTATGGTTTGGTTTGGGGCATGACTGATCCCTAACTAGGGATGTAATTGGCATGACAATAGTGGACAATCTTTGGGAAAATGTGGACTTGGGGGAATTGGTATTTGGGAAAATTTGACTCCGAAAGGCCAATCTCATCAGCATGGTTGAGGTATTCATCCCTACTTTGGTAATGTACTTTGAGCAGAGACTCTAGGGTAGTGGTATCTTTTATTTGGAAATATTTATCAGCTAAAGGAAGGTGGTCTAGGTCTAAATGAGGTGTATATATGGGCCTTACATCCATTGCAATTGGGGCAGCCTTACTTACTTCCTGTGGATTTGAGTGTGGTGGGTAATTCATAGTTTTTAGGGCAACGACGGTCTTGTAGATTGTTATGGCTCAGCATGTTAAAATCAAAGTAAATTTGATATTTTTTTACTTAATTAACAATTTTATGAAGGTGAAGTTACTTGGAGTTTGACAATGGAGTTGGTTTTCCACGGTTAAATACCTGGAATTGGGCAAAATTGACTGTAAATGGTGCTTGATGGAGGTTGTAGAGGTTCATACTTTTTGGTACGGACTGGTGAATGAACTAGGCTATCTAGAATGTTTGTTGAGCAATGGTGAAAGTCTGTGAGAAAATTTGCTATTTGCAGGGGTCGCAATGGCTTTCAGAGTTCTCACTAGAGAATGCGCCAAAAGAGTGAAAAGAGGGGTAATTGGGGTTATATAGAAAAACCATTAATTTTGGTGGGTTTGTTAATTGATGAAAAATGTGCAATTTTTTTTTGGTTATACGAGAAGGTGGTTTAATGGGGTCATTGCACCAATTTTGAAAGGGAAGTGGTTTTGAGAGGGGCTCACCCGATCTAGTCGAGCACGTGACACGTAGAATTTTGGGGGTCAGGAAAACCGCCTTATCAGGCGGGTAAAGGACGGACATCAGGCACGACCGATATGATTATGAGTTGTTGTATGTGGGGAAGGGATGATCAGCGGTGGTCGGGAGATGGATTTGCATGATGATTTACCCAAAACATTTTCAGTGGATCCATGGGTCTAATCCCCACGGTATATGATTAAATTAAGCTTAATCTCATTGGGGTGCTTTAATACAGGATTAAGGACCTAGGGCAGGATTTTAATATATTTTGTGGGATATGGGGTAGTAATATAATTTATAACTAAACTAAGTGGTGGGGTTATTTTATATAAAGGAGTTAAATATATATGGGCTAATGGGCTTTTCAGGAATTTTATATATTTAATTAAAAGTTAATATGAGGTGAAATGAGCGGAAGGGGTATTGTACTTAGGTATACAAAATATTATGCGATTTCCATACACTTAGTACTTAGGATAAATGTAATTTGGTGGGTTTTGTTACATAAATATGTTTATCATGGGGTTTTCCTAGGCAAAAATAATTTAACCTTTAGGAAAAGGGGTTTTCTGAGGGGAATGAATGAATTGCAAGGGAATTTAAAACATTTCCTCCTTAAGTCATCAAGCCGAGGGTCCGGTCCCACTAGAAGTCATAGAAATTCTCTGAGCCTTTTTTACTTAAATAACTATAGATATTAATATTTTTATTATGAAAGGGAAGTTAATGAGTGTCATAGGGGTTAAAATGAATGATGGGGATGCTATATAAATCATATTGTGAACCATTGCCTTTGCTTTGTTTACCACTTATGCATACTTGAAAGATGCATTTGGAACAATGACATAAGTGCTTTTTTTGTAATCACATGATGTTTTTGCAACCTTTCTACTACTTACCCATCTACTTACCGTACCATTTTTTCTTCACTTTATTTGAGTGCATTTAGGCTAGCAAACCCTTATCAATATTTTTATTTTCTTTACATAGAAAACTATCTAAATCTAACCTTATATCATCCAACGGCTCAGATTAAACTGATGAGCTACATTGATTCACTCTACCTATCTAATGATCTGCCAAGATTACACTGTTTGGTTAGATTTTATTCTCTAACTACAAACATAAAACATGAAATAGCCAAGTTTAAAAAACTTGACTATCATGGATTGTGGCATGGGTAACAAGCTACCCACAATCATTTATTATGCAGAAAAGGTAAATAGTAGTGGAATTTTGACTTGCACACTTTCGTGGTCTCTTTTTGTCTTTTGGAGTTCATATATTTTCGTTTTTTTGACCTTTTCATTCCTTTTGTCCTTTGATTATTATTTTTGGACATACCCTCGTTACATTTTTTAATTTTTTAATATGCAAAAAATTTGCAGAAAGCAAAGGTATGTACAATATTACAAGGCTTAACCTTAATTATTCAAAATTATGACTCCTATTGGTATAGGAACCTAACAGTTGAAACCTTGGTCTAGTAGTTTCTCTACCTCTTACTGAACTTTTCCCTCTATTCCTCTGATTTTGTTTCCTCAACATCTTCTCTTTTTCCTTCAAACCTGCTTGATAGGAATATTCAATTGTCTCCAGACTTAGCAAGATGATCTCATCCTGTATGTCATATCTCAAGCCATTGATATATATGGCTACCTTCTCCATGTCATGCTCTAATACTCTGCCTTTAAAACTCTTTTGTATATTCTTTGACAAGCATTCCTTTTTGCCTTCAATTCTGTAACTATTTGAAAAGATTTAACTGATAATCTTTTGGCAGAAATTTAGATTTCATTTTACTCACCATTTTATCCCATTGCTTGATCTTGGACTTTCTTTTTCTTGTTCTAGATGTTTGTAGTTCATCCCACCAAATAGATGCATGACCCTTCAATCTGGTAACTACAAATTTCACCTTCTTTTTATCATCAACCTCCTCATAGTCAAAATATTTGTCCAATGCACTCATCCAATCCATCTGCTCTTTTGCATTGAGACTCCCTTCATACACAGGAATTTTGACCTTTGGTTTTCCACCTACTTAGCCAACATCTTAATAATTTTGGTAGTCTCATTTTCCTTCTCTTCTTCTTCCTTGGAAGATTCTTCTGCAACACTAGCAACTCCTTCATTAGGTGCTCTCCTCTTAGTAGTCTCCATTGTGTCGACCCTTGTACGCAGATTCTAGATCTCCTCTAGTAGAACTGCATTTGCTTCAGGTCTTCCTCGACTTATGCCAACTCCTCTCCTCGATGGCATGTTTACTATAGCCAAAATCAATCTCTGGGTTCTAATACCAAAATGACGGAGGAGGTTGAAGAAATAAGGTGGTAGTCTAAGAATAGACTAATGGTTAAGTTTATAACCAATAAGCTATGTTTGATCAGATTCTGTCGTGACCTTTTTTCCTTGAGGGTCTTAATTTTCAACTAAACACCGTCGAACCACTTTAACTTTACCTTTCAACAAGCGTCTCACTCTGCACCATTGAACTTCCTTCTCCAGATCTAAAAGATATTTCTTTTCCTGATCTGCAACTAGCTCGTCGAATTTCCACCGTCAATTTACTCTGTTTGATCCAATGGTCATTGCACAATTTCGCGTAGACTCTAGCATGATCGTTATCACTTCGGAGGCACGCGAAAAATGTTGTTTTCTCTCTCCTCCGTCTGCTACATGTCGAGCACTGTGGCTAATTGTGCGGGCTTGGAATATTACCACTTGCCACCTTTTCAGCACACAATATACCACTTTGCATTCATCGAATATAACCCACGTGCTTTAAATTAAAACTTTAATAAAGAGCTTAAGGAAGGTTTAGCATTTAATCCAAATATTAAACTTTAACACTGAATGACTGCGATTAATGATAAAACACATAAATGCCGAGATTTACAATTAAAACATTAAAATAGAGGAAATACCCATTTAGGGTACAAAACACTGATACGCGACACAATTGAACTTCTGCACCAGAATTAACACACAACTGTAGACTTAATCAATTTATTCAATAAATAGGAATTACACGGTCTTGGCTCTCTTTGCTCAATTACAACAATTTATTTGACCTCTGTAACAACCTCAAGCCCTATCCATCACTCAGACTCTTGCTTACTCACTCAAGTCCCTATCATCTCATCTAATCCTTCTCCATTACATTTTTTTCTCTTTTATGAGTCAAATCCTATTCTATCTGCATTAACAACTCGATCTCTATTTTAATCAATCTAACAATGAATTCTCTATTCTTAAGCTCTATTACACACCTATGCTAACAACTTATCCCTTAATCTAAAAATAATATAATTTATAATTATTACAATAATGAAGTAAAGATCATTTTCAAGAGATCCACCCTCTCTACTAAAACTGACTTTTGACCATTCAGGTCAATGAAATTCAACTCTTTTAGCCATAACATGTGAACAAACCATCACATTGATGGCTAAGTCCAGATGCTCTTGCATCAAGTCCTGAATCTCTCCCAGATGTTAAACAGTTGGAAGAACGGTGGAAAGACACTGCCCAAACTAATGCAAAGGCAATCAAGCAACTCACTAAGCTCAAATGAGAAACATACTGGTGGTTTTTGGTGAAACCACACAGTCATTGGATGAGTTTACATTGTTTAACTAATTTTTTTCAAAACATGGTGCCACCTCTCTCAGATGTTGTATTCATGGGGCAACTAAGATCTAGATTTGGCCAACCTCCCTAGGTTAAGCCAATGGTAGACATTTGCAATCTCAAGGATCAATTGGCCAAATAGGGTCATTCAATTTGCAAAAGCTTGTCATCATTTATTTTTATTTTTAGTTTTTGTTTCACTTATTCTGAGGAAGGTTGTTTGAAATCTTCTCAACTTTTTATGTAATAATATATTTTTGAGGCATGTATTATATTATTTAAACCCCTCTCATGCATTTAGAGGGAAGTCCGAGATTTAATAAAAAACACTTTACAAGGCATTACACTTCTATATTTTTGTGAAGGTTTTGATGAAATTATTGGAACATGATCTATTTTTCTTTGAATATCGAAGCATACTGTACTGAAATTTCACTTCTGTAATCTTAGAGTGTATTTGATTGGATGAAAGTGGATCAATATTGTTGAGCCCATGAGCAGGACCTTTCATATATGGTACTTTTATTGTATGATCCTGTTTTATTTAAGCATTAGCAATACTCTTTCTTTGATTGTCTTATGTATGCAAATATGAGTTATAGTTCTACATTATTGCACTTTTGTATGATGTTTCAACTCTGTTTCCTTATTGAATACATAAACAATTACTATATGTGATAAATTTTTCTCAATTGTTTTGTCTAACTATTTATCCAAAACAATTATCATTAACGATTTCATTTCTTTTCGTAGTTGAATGATCTTTATTACCAATTGCTTTGAGACATCTTTGTAGATCACATATCATTGTTTATTCCCAGGTATATTTATAGTCAAATAATGTTAGATTAATATATATGCATTAGTTTAATATTTATATTAGATTATTCTTAGTTGAATCATTCTTCGTTATATCTTATATCACCCCGACAACATTATAAAATCAATCATCTCTGGGAAATTGGTCCCATTATCCCCAATCGGAGCACTATACCAAATGGAAAAGGAGCTACTTTTAAGGTCCAGACAGGGTGGTTATCCCCCATTTTCTTGTAGGGAATGTAGAGGCTTCAACATTTTGGCGCTAGAAGGGGGGCATCCACTTTAAACGGCAAGAAAATCTAAATTAGAAATCCATTCTAAGAGTAAAACTCCCTCACCATCACCTCCAACTTCTCGGTCACATTCCAAATCCATAAATCCTAAATGCGAATTTGGGAAGAAATCTTTACAATCCACTAGTGTTTCTCCCAGGAAATCAGATCAATCTACTTCTGCAGAAACTCCCGAAGTTCAGTCTTTAATTCACAAATTACAAGGGATTTCTCTATCTCAAGAAGAATATGAATTATCTCAAGCCAATGTTTCTTCACATTTTCCTTCCTCTCGAAGATTAACTAGGCCACAAAGTGACAAATTTTGAATTCCTCCATTTGAATTTCCTCTTCCTCCTCCTCGAAGGAAAACTATGAAATCAGACTCTAAAACTCATAGTGAGATTCTTTCATGATCACCACAAACACCCTCATTCATTTGATCATCCTCATCACAAAATCAATCATCCACCTCACCATCTCAAGTTATGATTTACATCGGTACAGGAACACAATCCTTCTCTACCCAATCACCTTCAAATGCTGGTACATCTTCTTCCACACAGATCCCCATAATGGCTCAAAGACCATGGACAAATCCAGGGGTTGTTCAAATGGTAGGACCATTGCATCCATTACCAGCTCATCCATTAAAATGGTTGCCCAAATTCAATCTCGATGATGGTGTCCCTTCCGAAGAGCACATAAATAAATTCATGTTATCCATCAATCTAAATGGAGTTGTAGAAGAGGATGTAGTTGTATAATTATTCCTTTATACCTTACAAGGATCACTAGGATCCCAATACGTTTTGTTACTATCTGGTTCCATTGATAGTTTTAATGCATTTCAGGAAAAATTCCTAACCAAGTTTGAAAATGACCGCTCGACGACTACTCTTCTTAATGATCTCTCCAACTTGAATGTTGAATCTAAATAGCCGATTAAGGACTTCAATTCTTGTTTTAAGAAATTATTAAACAAAATTCTAGTGGCATCAAGGCCAAGCACTGAAGTTCAAAATGAATGGTACATTTATGCTCTTCCTTCAAATGCAACTATTTTTGTTGATATAGTTGCCAAAATGACTTTGGCTGAAAATGTGAAAGAAGCCATAGCTTTAGAAAAACACATTTTAGCTTTAGAAAAGAAGAATGCATTAGAAGAAAGAAAATCTAAGAAGGTCACCTCCAGGGATGAATCCAAAAATAAATCACCTAAAGATCCTTTGATCTTGAAGGTCTATGTTGGGCTTCAAAATGTCATACAAATATCACTCATTACCATACATTTTTTGTTGGCATTCTGGCACAGGTTTGGTAGTTTTGGTGCTATGGCATAGGTGTTGTCCTTGACGAAAACTCACTCTGGTGACAGATCTCAGTTCAGGCACTCAGAAAGAAGAAAAAGACATATACGCAGGTTCCCTTTGACGAAGCCGTGTATACACGCGGGTTGGACGTTCCCAAGGCGCATATGCTTATACACACACTTTCATGCAAGGAAAAGCATGTACTTGTGGGAAAACTTGTTTTTGGTCCGTGGTATTTAGTCCTTGGTATTTGAACCTATGGTTTTGGGCCATGGTATCTCGTTATAAGTGTTGATCCCAAGTATTAGGTACATGGTATTAAATTGTAATGGTTTTGGACCGTAGTATTGTGAAAGGCCTAAGGCTATAAAAGAGGAAGGATATCATTTGGTAAGGGGGGAACTGAATGATTGAATATCTGAAAAAGTGCTAGATCTAGAATACAGTGATTCGGTTATGGTGCAGATCTAGATATGAAGGAAGAAGGAACCTGAGCGCAAGGAGAAGGATAAGTTCCTTTAATGGGTCAAAATCTTAAGGCTTGAATGATAGTATCTTTGTATGATTTTGATCTGGCCTATGTGGCGCTTGCTTGATATATAAATCTAATAATTTGGGTAAACTAATATCTGAACATTTGAAGGGGTAAATTACCTTTATAGATCTGTACACAGGTTCAATGAAGCACAAGTGCGTATACACGCAGGTTCTACAAGTCGGAAGTGCGTATACGCAGGTTGATCTTAGCACAGGTGCGTATACATGCAGTTTCTGGAAGGCAGAAGTGCGTATACGCAGGTTGATATTAACATAGAAGTGTATGCACACAAGCTTCTGAATATTGAAGTAGCGTACATCTCATAATTTATGTTCTAGTTGCTTCTGTTGATTATTGCAGGGATCTGGGTTTAGAATTTGAGGTGTGATTACAGTTACTGTAATCTGGGTACAGTTGAAAAAGAAGTGTTTATTTTGATTCAGTCTTGACTGGTGAACTGGTGATTGGTTGATGCAAAAATTCTTGATGTTAGATTGATGTTATTTGTAGATCCAGTCTGAAAATTTACGAAACGTGGTCCCTGGAAGAAAGAGAAGGTTGTAGCCTTCTACAGGTAGCCGCCTACGTACTAGTATCTCAACTAGTACAAGAACTAAGGGGGTTGTAGCTCCCTTCCAGGAGAAGCTAGAAAATGAGAGAGGGTTGTAGCTCTCTGCAGGTAGTAGCCTGTGTACTGGTAAAGGACTGCACTAGTACAGAATCATTGTAAAAAGAAGTTTCTAATTAAAAGAAGATAGAGATGAATTGCAGCAGGTGGTTTTCACCCACATTGGGTTTCCACCTTATATCTTGTGTTCTTATGTGTGGTTGCCTTCTGACCTGTTTTATTGTTCCTGGCAACTGTTTATATGATTCTGATGCATAACTTAATGATCAACATATGTAGAATAAAGTAAATTATAAATCTGTCTTGTATACGTGCGTTTCCTTATCTATAGTTGCGTATATACGCGGGTTCATCTAACTGAAGTAGCGTATATGTTCTGGGTTTGAAAAAGTAAATAATTGACCAGATAATACTGATTCACCCCCTGTCTCAGTATTATTTCCAACAATTGGTATCAGAGCAGGTCCTTCAGAAGAAGCTTAATCGCTTGAAGGAAGGTCTATCATCATGAGAAACTACGAGAGAGAAGCATCAATTAGGCCACCAATCTTTGATGGGACCAACTTCGTCTATTGGAAGGTAAGAGTCACAGCCTATCTTCAATCTCTTGGTATAGAAGTCTGGGATATCATAGCTACATGGTACACTTTTCCATCAGTAACTCCTACAGATTCAGCTGAGAAGAAACAGTTTGAAACAAATGCAAAGGCTATCAACATTCTATTAGGATGTCTATCTCAATCAGAATTCGTCAAGGTCATGCAGTATAAAACCACTAAAGAAATATGGGACAAGATTGTGCTGAGCTATGAAGGAGATGAGCATGTAAAACGAGCAAAACTTCAAACCCTCAGAATTCAGTATGAAAATCTCAGGATGTACAATGATGAAAGTGTGG
>APFE030844355.1:0-13181 GCA_000404065.3 Pinus taeda
ATCGCCCTAGCTGGTTTATTTCCATTTCTGTTTGTAAGCATATTTCAGTATTTTACAGTAATGAAATGAAGTATTATTTCCACTACATATATGTCTTTATGGTTATCTCTGTATTTTATTGCGTTCCTGTTTAAATCCGAATCAAACACCCATTGCCTTCTCTTAAACCATGTGCACATACACATAGTGTGCATCACACAAATACAACCACACACGACATACAACACCATGTAATACATGCACCTACACCTAACATACCACACATACACCTACACGCGTAAAAACAACACATACATACACCTACACCCGATGTACAACACAATACATATATGTACACTGAGTACAACACCACGAATACACATGTTGTGATACCACAATTACACAACGCACATACATAGTACCGCATGGCCGCAACACAAAATCTATGACATGCGCACAACACCACATGTACACTAGTACCATATGTACAACATGTACACAACACCACCTACACAATGTGTACATAGTATCACATGTACATGACACCACTTACACAATGTGTGCATAGCACCACATTTACATCGCACCACCTATACAACGTGTACACAATACCACATGTACACAACACCACATGCACGTCATGTACACGACACGACATGTACACAACACCACATGCACGACATGAACACAACATCACCTGCACATGGAACCACATGTACAACATGTACACATCACCACTTGCACACAACACCACATATCCATCATGCACATAGTACAATATGTACACAAAACTGCATATACAACATGTACATAATGCCATCTGTACACAACTCTATATATGTAATATACACACACCACTATTTGTACCACCATGTACATAAAATTTCATAATATAATCACATAATATCAACTCATAACCACATGATACTGACCTCATAGATTTGTCAGAACTACTCTTCCCCCTTGATTCCTCATGAACTGGGAATCTCTTCATGTCATTCACCTGCATAAGAAAGCATTCCTCCACAAGAATGATTTCTAACAACCCTGTCAATAGTAAGATATATACATACATATATATTCGTATAAATATTATCATTAACCCATCATGATCTTGTCAAACAATGACATACATACATATATACATACAAACATTAGCATAAAAACAATCATGATCCATGATTACCATGTTAGACATGACATACATACATACATACATGTATACATATATAGACATTAGCATAATTATGATCACAACATAATTACAAGATATCATAAGGTCAAGGTTAAGAGAACTTATTTTATCTATGCATCACATGGTTCCCAACATAGCTAAGGCATTTGATGCCTCATATCCATTTACTTCACCTTTCTTGTTACCTTTCTCATAATTTTCTTATCAATGTCCATTTACCTCAATGGACCCAACCAATCTGACTAGTTTTCATATGCTTTCTTTCAGCTACCCTTATACATGCATTGAGATTCATCCAGATCTTACATCGCCTATTGGGTACCACATAAATCTTCCCGAACTCCATTAACTTTCCTCTTTCCAAACCAATTCCCAAGACTCAAAACATAAAAGGAAAGAAAATAAACAAACAAGAGAAAAATCATGAAAATCAATAACAATATGACACCATAAACAAAGTGTTATGGCCATACACCAGATGTAAACAAAGACGCAATCAAGCACAACAAATCACAAAAGACCAAAAGAAAAAGACTAGTAACAAACACCATGACTCAATCTCCATGGCTCCTAAAGCGTCCAAGGGAAAGCCTAAGCTGAACCTTCTTCATGACTTCATGGTAGCCTCTTTTTCCATGCAATCCCTTGCATCATACTGCCATAACACATTGATCTGATATATGATCTTAGACAATTGTTAAGGTATTACAGACTCATGTGCATGGATATGCCTATGTCACCTTGTGCAATGGATCGATAAGATTGTGAAATACATAGACAATGAAGTAGTTAAAGAACATAATAGACAACACACATAAACACAACAAGTTTAATAGGGAGTTCACCCAACACTCCTGGGCTATGTCTCCTGGTCCAGCCTTCAGTGGTGACCTCTCTATTATGTCTTTAAAAACAGAGTTTTACAAAAGTATGAGCTTAATTTGAGTCTCAACACACAATAGATACAACAACAAGAGTTTTGCTTGAACCCCTCAAGCCTCTCTAAGTACACAGACTCTCTCTATCACTCTTTGTCTTTGTCTTTGCTCTGTCTCAACACTGCCTGCCTCTGTTTGCTCTCTGTCTGTGGCTTTAAATCCAATCGGTACTATCTTTTCATTTCTCCTTCTCGTGTTCTCTGGATTCCTGACTCTGTCTGCTCAGATCCCCCCTCTGAACATGGTAAGTACTCCATATGTTCACTAGCTTCTTCTTTTAGTTAGTATTTCCATGCTCTGTAGGCTACATGCATTTCCAAATGTGTCTAAATTTCCCGATGATTGGGTCCCTTAAATTGACGGGTCTTCTGAGTGGTACATATTCAATTGGGCCACTATTTTATTAAATAATTTGGCCAAACACATTCTAGCCTTCCACTTTTCCCGTATTGTCTCGGAGAATAAAATTCCTTCATTTTATATGTCAACCTATGTCATGGAATCCCTCTGTTATTCCCTTGAATTTCTAGCCATGGGATGGAAGTGGACCATCTCTGATCCAACACCAATTTACAGTTATCAGGATGTACTCTGTGAGACCAATTATTTTTGTCTTTTCTAACAAATCTATCACAAGGTCATGGTCCCAATCTATGAAATCATATTAGAAACTAAGCCCCCCAAAATGTCCTGGGAAGCTATGGAAGACCATAGGAGGATTTGGAATTTTTTTGGTGGAGAGTCATTCACCTACATCAGAGTCTTTGGCAGTCATGCACCCCCACATGTCTTACCACTATACGTCCCAGACAAGTTGTTGTGTAGGTAGGTGGCATACCAAAAAGTTAGCCACGGGATTACCAAATCCTTAGAAGATTCCAACAAGAAGGTGTGGCCTCAATTCCCCCTACCTTTTGTAATCTTCTCTTTGGCCAAATATGGGCATGCTAAAAGGGAACTAAAGCTTATTGAGATATTAAAGTTGGTCGTTATTCCTACTGGGCTTTATGACCCATATAGAGTGGCAAAGCAAGTAGCCCTAAACTCTAGTATCAGAAGGTTCCTCCACGAACAAAACACGTTTGATGACTTGTTTGCTGAAACAAGTTCCTTTCATTTAGTTTTGAAAAGGGTGAATGAGGATTTGTCAGTCCAGGAGCAAAAGAAATTGCTCACCTTTAGAGATGCAAGACTGCACCCCTGCCATCGGATTTTTTGCAACTTCCTCTACAATGAAAAAGGTATTTAAAGGATACCTTAGTATCGACTCAGCAAGGGAGTTCCTCCCAACCATTGGTCTCTCCCCAACAATGACGAACAACAACAATTGGTTCTTCAGATCCCGAAGAACAACTACATACAATGAGCACAAACTTGGAGCAGGTTTGGGAATAGTTTGATCAGGCCTTGAAGAAATCTAAGAAAGGGGAAAGAGGGAAAGAGGTCTTAGAGGGAGAGAATATTTTCCAGAAATACACTCCTCAGCAGCACATTAGGCTAGAGAAATCCACAACTGAAAAGACACCAATGGTTACCAAACCTAAAGTAGAGATTATCCCAGTTAATCCTACTTTAGAGATCTTCCTTGACATTGAAGAGATTCCCCCAATGGATATTTTTTATAGCCCTATGCATAAGGTAGTGGTAAAGAGAGTAAGGAAGAAGAGAAATATAGTACAGTCCCAGGCCTTAGTTCCAAGGAAAACCTCACAATATTCCCCCCTTGAAGTCCTCTGAAAAGGTACTTCAGTTTCCCCTGATGCGGAACTTGGAAAATTAACTCAGTTCATAGTTTCATATGATTTTTCCACCATGGACAAAGCCATGGAAATTCAAGAATTGCTAAGAGAGAAGGATGAGAATATTTCCTCCTTGGAATGGGAACTGATCAATAAGAAGGAGCAACTGGAAGCACAATGGAAAGCTTAACTAGATCAAAAGGAGATTACACTCACAGATCTACAAAATAGTTCAATTCCCTTCAAATTCATCATGTAGAGGAGATTAAGGCTAAGGATAAACAACTCCAATAATCCCATCAGAAGATAAAGCAATTACAAAGGGGGACCCTTCAGCTGAAGGATTTCAAGTAAGAGGCCCATAATTTCAATGTACGACTACAGAGGCAGCAAGGATTGTTTTGTGAGAAGTTGAACTTGATTTAGGAATAATGCAAGTTGGGAAATGCTCTGACTAATGAACTTGCGGAAATGATTTCATGTTTTGATGAAGCTAAGAAGGACCTTAATGAAATGTTAGAATGGAAAGCCAGTGTTGAGGGGAGGAAATCTGACTTTCCTAAAATTGATGTAATGCATAAATAAGTTATCCTTAAGGTATGGAAATCCCAGATATGATCAGTTAAAAATAACATCAGTGATGTGCGTGAGATGTAAAATGCCTTGTTGGAAACCATTAATGATTCCTCACTTGAATTGAATCAAATCTCCAATTGTCTCAAAGATTCCTTGCCATATATGGAGATCCTACTTAGGAATTGGGTTGAACAGTCGGTTGAGTTCACATAGAAGGTTAACTAGCTGAGAAAAATTGATCTCGAAGCCAATTGGCACTTTCTGGTCAAACCCCACACGAATTGGTTGGTTTTGAAATCACTCACTAATATCTCCACTTAGATGTTTCCACCACTTTGAGAGGCTATTTTCAATAGTCAAACACAAATCAAGCCTTGTTCCCATCCTGAGTTGGCGATACTTCTTAACCTTCAAAAATCATGGCAAAGATGGATAGTGGAGCATGGGTCCACCTCGAAGGATCAAGCAAGCCAATATTGCAGATCTTTTCTGATTTGAAATCATAACATATCTCTTCCATTTTGACATTTTTTGTAAATATTTTATTTTCAAGAAAGAATCAAGTTGTTATGTAATAATTAGAATAGTTAGGCCTTTGGCACACCCACATAGCTGATTATTTTAGACGGTTTTCGCACTACAATATATTTTGTAACTGTTTTTTGCTAGGAATCTTCCTATAAAAGGGAAGATGAACTCATTTGTAGGCGTTCAGTTTTCTATTTTAGAGGTTGCAATTTTTCTGCAAGTTTTGCAAGTTATGAGGATTAATGACATGTATGTTGTTCCGAAATACTAATGAAGAATATTTTAGTGATTCCAAGCATTGATATGTGGAGTATGTGCTCCTATATCTGTCTATGATTTTCATGTGTTTCTTTCCTTTTAGAAATCATGTAATTGTAGCTGCTGGAAATCAATCTTGTATGTCATATTTATCTATGTCATGCTATGGAAAATGGTACCTGTAGATGTAATTTTTAAAGCCTTAAAATGCGCTCCATGCTTTCTAATTACATTTCCTTTGTCTACACATTATTCAACTGAAGCTTAGTGTACAAGATTCTATCTCTAGCCCTCTTCACAAGATTTCGTTCTTCATCTCTTCCCTCACCTATACTACAACAACTAAATAATCTTCACTATCTGTGTGTAGGCCACCATGGTTGACCTTTAATTATTTGGAAGGAAATGTTGTCAATGTATGTGATGTGGTTGGTATATGAGTATGATTACTGAACCAAATTTAAATCATTCAATATTTCAACTCTTGAGCAATAATGATTCATCTATAAGAGACTCTAAGATGTCCTAAACACTGACCTTCTCCTCAACCTAGGGGTTGTCTCTAGGAGCGCCAACATCTTTTGTCGCCATTGTTAGGGAATGAATTAGAATATATTTGTAATGCCACCTCTCATATCTACCCACTTTCACCATCCTGCTGGGGTAAACATGAGATGAGGAGCTACGATGTCATGACTCAACCTCCTATATCATCTTAAGGAAATGGATTCTACAAACCAAGACTTTACTGACTTCTCTTAGGTGCTACAGGACCCCCAAGAGCTAAACCATCCCTATAGGTTCCCAAACCCTGAGTTAACTTTCTTTTTCATTGATATGGACCCCCATATTATGGAATAAAGCTACCCAAATTCGATTGTAATCCTCGAGTCACATGCATAAGCCTGCGACAGAGCAACTGCAATCTTTTTTACCTAGTTCTGTGCTAGCAACCACGATATCTAAGACACTTTTACAAGGCTAGTCACCAGGCCACTGCCTAGAACTTGATGAGACTTTCTAGAATGATGTATGACACATAAACAAAGCTTTTAACACAAAACTTGTTCAGGTACTCCCCCTAGCCCATCCTAGCCATCAGAGTCATTTTGTCAAACACATTATGAACACGCAACCTACAGGTCCTAAATGCATATCTGAACATAGAGATCTGAAACTTATCTAAGGTTTACCAAGGAGGACTATTTCCCTCTCACAATAGTTTCAATAACATCTATTAGGTGATGCATTAAATAAACCTTCATTTATTAATCAAACATGATAAGAGCCATAACTTGGATCTATCATAAAACCATGCTTATAACCAACATATAACCATAAATATGAACATAATAGAACAATAATTAAATCCACATAATAACAAGTACATTTACTCATGAAATAAAAGAGGAACTTAGCTCTTATTGACATCTGCAAAGGCCAACCAAGTTAGGGACTTCCACGTACCACTTGGCCATAGATTGTGTTGAACCAAATATTTCTTTTAGCTAATCACCCATGTGCCATATTCCAAGCATGAATGTGGGATCTCATTGGATAAACCAATCCATAAACAACCAAGGGAATCTAGAGGTTAAACCACCTCCAACCTCACACTACCGTAATCTCACCTAAACTGGTCTCGAGATCACAAAACCAAACTGATCTTGGATGCCTCAGAATTCCTTCACCATCCCTTGAGTAATTTTCTTGTCTCCAGCCACCTGCTAAGCACTTCCTGGAGAAATCCATCTCCACCCCCAACCCTTGGGATTTTCCTGAGACCATCTCACCCTGATCCAAAACCTTCTGGTAATCCAAAGCTCAACTAAGAATGAATCCCATCACACCATGACTATCTGGAAATGGAAAGGCAAGGTTGAAGCCACTATCGAAACCTAGCAAAACCCATGTCATTCACAACAAATAACCAAATACACACGTGAATATACCATGCATGCCAAAACCATCTAGGAAATCGTACATGCACCCTGATACCTACAAGTATTCTCATTGAAGCTTCTTTATCTAACCTTTCCTTGCTTGATCCTTTCTTTCCTTTGCTTTCATTTTCCTTCCTTTTCTTTCTTTCTTTCCTTTTCCTCTTCATGCTCTTCTCCTCTATCATAGTAATTCAAAAACTAAACTGAAAAAATGCTATAAACTAATCCTCAGAAGCCTTTTTATCATTAAGGCTTCTATTTTCTTCAATTTTCTCTATTTTTCCTTCAATTTCCTTCTTATGAAAACATGTGACCTTTCACCTTCTTTTTCTCCTAATTTCCTTTATTTTCATAAATAAAATGCCAATAATTCATTTTTTCCTTTTCAAAGCCTTTTCTAATGCCTTTGCCAATTTCCCTTAGCCATAATAAACAAGTGATTCCCACTAATATGCTTTGCCCAACATTCAGCTTGGAATACGCGTCCCATGACCCAGAGCTGTTACATACCCCTCCCTCTTAGGGGAACACCGTCCTTGGTGTTATATGATGCCTACAACCAGCAAGACCGCTGAAAACCAAAACATACTTCCCATGGAGCTTTATAACTTAGCTCGATGCAATATTTACAATATCAACGTGCTGAAAACATGACAATCATACCATTTACTAGAGCTTTATAACATAGCTCAATACGATATTTACAATAACAAACACATATACTTATGCAGATTTCCTTCAACAAGAAAATAATCATATTGTTTGTGGAGCTTTATAAATCCAACTTGATACAATATTTACAATAATATACACATATATACATATGCGCATTTGCTCTAACCAAAAAATAAAAGGATATGACGCCTGCATATGCAAGGGAATCTAAAGGCTTACACATCCACCCTCAAGATTAGTACCAAGATTCACCTCCCTTCCCAGGAAGTCCAGAATCCAATGTCAGATTCAAACTTACATCGAATGTCTAGTGTTACAATCCTTGCACTACTTGTTCCCTTAGTGAACAATTATCAACTCATTGTTCTAGGGCACACTCACAATATGCATCTAATTCCCTTTGACAATGCCACTAACTAAAACAAATTCATCCCCTGGCCTTCCCTTCTCTGTTACATAGTCCCTCGGGAAATCTAGTCACCCCCTTTAGTGTAGTCACTCACCTTCCAAGTTCACCTGCATCCCCTATACCGGGTGATCCATCCCTTGATAAGGTTTCCTCGCATGAAAAGGTCCAAAAACTAAGGCATATCCCTGCTTCAAAACCATCATACTAGTCATAACATGCTCATGGAAACAAATGGGAGCTATTAGGTACCAGTGTCCCATAATGGCCCTGATCCTGAATTATTTACCAACATATTGTTTCTTGATCCAATTCCTTTTTCTGTTGTTGCTAACCCTTGTAGTCAGTTTCAACCACCTAAACTGGGGATTACCTTGCTTTCCTATACCAAGCGCATAATTTCCATTAGGATAAAATGAATTAAAACTAATTCAAATCACACCTCATTGGTGGTCCCTCAATAAGGTACACTTGCAATTCCATTTACTTTCGGCCACAACAAGTCAAACCAAATCTTTGACCAAATCATCATGTCTAAACATACCACATCCAGTTAGCTCAAAACGCAACCATCATAAATCAAAGTCATAGATCACATGCTTAATAAAAATTAAATAAAATAAAGATACTTATCCTTTAATCAATCCTTTGCTTCTACCTTTGTTTTTTATCATTTCTATACACACACTGAATTGGTTGCTAAACCCGACAAGCACTGATGCCTTCTCTTTAAGAAACAAGGGAATCTAGAAATTGAACTGCTTCCTCCCTCAATATCATCAACAAGTGTATCTTGAGACTAAACCGCCTCAACCCTCAATAGCAACAACAGTATCCCAAGACTAAACAACCTCAACCCTCAATAGCAATATGGCTATCTCGAAACTAAACCACCTCAACCCTCAATATCAGCAACAACGGTATCTCGAGACCAAAGTGCCTCAACCCTCAATATCAACGATAAGGGCCAGAAAGTATCATACCTCCGTGTCTTATCACAATGTATAACACATACACATACATAGTGTACAACACAACACTTACACCAACACCTAGTGTAAAACACAACACATACACCTACACCCAGTGTACAAGACGACACATACATCTACACCTAGTGTACAATACAACACATACACCTACATCCAGTGCAAAATGAAATACATACACCTACACCCAATGTACAACACAACACATACACCTACACTCGGCATACAACATGAAACATACACCTACACCCAATGTACAACACAATACATATACATACACACAGTACAATACCACAAATACACATACCATGATACAACGACTATGCAATACCTATAGCACCATACCAAATATACACAACACAACATGTATAACATGTACACAATACCACATGTACAAAATGCCACCTACACAACGTGTACAAACCACCCAATGTACACAACACCACTTTCCCAAGGTGTAC
The DNA here is from genome assembly GCA_000404065.3 of Pinus taeda. Classification (NCBI taxonomy): domain Eukaryota; kingdom Viridiplantae; phylum Streptophyta; class Pinopsida; order Pinales; family Pinaceae; genus Pinus; species Pinus taeda. The sequence goes on from APFE030844355.1 coordinate 9,688, forward strand.
ACATCACCCAAAGTACGTAACACCATCTTCACAACATGTACACGACAACACATGCACATAGCACCATATGTACAACATGTGTAAACACCACATGCATACAACACCATATGTACATAGCACCACTTATATAACATGCACACAACATTATATGTAAACAGTACCATATATACTATATGTACACAATACTACATATGCAACATGCACACCATACCACATGTTCGCAACACCACATGTACAACATATACAAAGTAATAGCACTAAACAATTAGAGGCCATAATGTCTCTACCAAGCAACATAGCTTCTAATGTCTTTCCACTATCCATGCTTGTCCAGCATGTCGCAAATCACACTACTTTCATTTAGTTGATGTATCCTTCAACATTACCTACCATAGCGTAAACATAGACATCATATAATCACATAATATCAATTCATATTCACATGATACTGACCTTGTAGATATGTTAGGCTACTCTTCCACTTGATTCCTCATAAACCAGGAACCTCTTCATGCCATTCACTAGCATAAGAAATCATTCCTCCACAAGAACGATCCTTGACGATCATGTTAGAAAACTACATACATACATACATAGATATAAACATCAACATAAAACAATCATGACCCCTGACGAGCCCGTCAAACAATGAGATACATACACACGTGTATAAATTTATAGACATCATCATAATTATGATCACAACATAATTACTAATTACCATAAAGTCAAGGTTAAGAGAACTCCCTTTTTCCATGCACACCATGCACAACATTGAGAAAAAGGATCCCCAACATAGCCAAGGCATATGATGCTTCAGATACATTTAATTTTCCTTTCCTGTTACCTTTCTAATGACTATCCTGCCACCGTCCATTTATCCTAGTGGACCTAAACCAATCCAAATGGATGTCATATTCTTACCTTAAACTACCTTTACTCATGCATTGATCTTCATTTGAGTATTACATTACCTGTTGGGTTTCATTCAGCACCCTCCAACCTCCATTAACTTTCCTCTTTCCCAAACCAATTCCCAAGACTCTCAAGCACAAAAGGGAGAATAAAAAGTAAACAAGAAGAAAAATCATGGAAACCAATAACAATACGACACCCCAAACAAAATGGAATGGCCATGCACCAGAAATAAACAAAACTACAAATCAGGTGTAAACAAATCATAAAAGACCGAAAGCACAAAACTCCCAACAAATACCCTGACTCAATTCCCATGGGTTCCCAATTCTTCCTAGGGAAATCTCAACTTGAGTCTTCGTCAAGATTTCATTGGAGCCTCTTCTACCATTCAATCCCATGCATCATACTACCATAAACACATAATTGTAAGTGCATAAATAAACATAACAATATACCAGTTACCTTACCTTGTTGTGCGAAACACACTTCCTTGTAACTGAACATGTACATATATAATCTCTCAAGGGACTCCAATTCCTTGATGAATCCAACCATAATTGGAAACCAACTATTATACATGTCAAATACATGTTCATGAATGTAACACATATCATCATAATGTCAGACAAAATCAAGGTTAAGAAGACTTCTTGTATTCATGCAAAGCACTCATTCGTTCGGAATTATAGTTTCCAACATAGCCAAAGGAATTCTCACGCAATTCCTTTCTTGTACTTTTTACCTTGCTATAATTGAGTCTTACTATGCACTATCACATTACCCAATTGATATTTATATAAAAAAATTAACTATTACCTTGTCATGCTAGTACCAAACATGTTGCCCTGCAACTGCTCACACATGTCAGTTACATGCTCCAAATATCAATACATCATATCTATTAATTTGAAATCAACCTTTACCAATACTAACAACCATGTCATAATCTGGAATCAACTCATAGTCATAGTCATAATACTAAAACTATCGCCTACTCACACTCAAGTACATATCAACTGTCTCAACACATATCGAGTTAGTACAACTGTCTTAAAAAAAATATCATTCCTTCATGCAATCTTATAGACACATGCTTATATAATGCAATTAATAAAAAAATCAAACAAATTATAAACATAACATGTTAGCTAAACCAAATTGGTGACATGATCAAACTCATACCTCAATGTATCTTAGGGGAGGCTACCACATCTACACAAGTTAGTTTAGATTAGTATGACGCAATATCACAAGTATATCAACTCATACCTGAATATCATAACCATAACCATATTCATAGAGAAACCCATATAGCATGATACATATAACATCAAGATCTTAGGTGCAATGACCATAATCATCATGCATATGACCGCAATGCATATAACAACAAGTTGCTATCATTCATGACTATCACATGTGTGTGCATATGATCACACATATATATAACCATAACAACCATATATGATATGCATGTATACAGCCACTAGGAATATACAACCATTAACCAACATACCTACATACCCAATGTACAAAGTTGTATGAGGATCTGATCTTACCCCGAGGTCCAGTGTTGTAACCTCACTTTGATGATCTGCATCTCTTTCTCTATTTCAGCCAACACATCAACATCATAACATACCAACACCATCATAATGTAATAAACTTCATACAGTGACCTCATGCCCAGCAACCTTAACTATGACAATGCATGCATAGCAACATGCATCTATTCCATCGAGTCCAAGTATTGAACCATGCTCTGATACCACTCATACCACTTTGTAACGCCACCTCTCATATCTACCCATTTTCATCGGCTTGTTGGGGTAAACATGAGATGAGGAGCTACTATGACATGACTTAACCTCCTAGATCACCTTAAGGAAATGGAGTCGACAAACCAAGACTTTACTGACTTCCCTCAGGTGCTACAGGACCCCCAAGAGCTAAACCACCCCTCTAGCTGCCCAAACCCCGAGTTAAATTACTTTTTCACTAATTTGGACCCCCAAATGTTGGCATAACACTGCCTAAATTCAACTGTAACCGTCCAGTCACATGCATAATCTTGCAAGGGAGCAACTACAATTTTTTTTCCTTGTTCTTTGCTACCGACCACGATATGTTAACACTGCCTGAATTCCGCTGTAATCGTCTAGTCACATGCATAATCTTGAAGGGAGCAACTACACTCTTTTTTACCCAGTTCTGTGCTAGTGACCGTGAGATCTAAGCCACTTTTTCAGAGCTAGTCGTCAAACCATTGCCCAAAACTTGATGAGAAAATTAGCTACCGATATTCTTGTTCAAACATATGAATGCTCATCGGTAAAAAAAAGTCTTCCACTCACCTGAGAAAATTGGTTTCCAATGTTTTCGTTGAAACATATATCTAAAAAATTTCGTGGCAATGGTTTACCATTCAACTTGATTTCTCACCTCTTTCTTAGAGATGAACTATAATATTTTGATATTAAAAATAAGAACCAAAAACTATTATGTAATCTCCCATCACTCACTCTATTTGATAATAACAGAAGTTCCGTAATCTCCCATCACTCTATTTGATAATA
>APFE030844360.1:47101-84780 GCA_000404065.3 Pinus taeda
TATGTATATATTTTGGGTAAATATGCCCTCAAAATTGCAAAGTAGTACTAAGAGTTTAAGGTTGGTTATCATAGGGTAAACCCAACTAAAGCCAAAATAAACCTTTTGTAGAGAGGTACACGATGACTAAAAAGAGAAATGATCAAAATACAATATACAACATAGAGTAGTAGACTTAGCTAGCCAACCGTGAGCAATATGAGCTAGAAACCAAGAAGACAAAACCATGACATACAATCAAGTAGATGGATCTAAGCTTAATGAAACAACTTGGATGGGGTCCTTATTATCTCAAATATTGCCCACCATTGAGGGAGGTATTTTGAGGTGTTGCACGATGTGTTCCATACATTGATCCAGGTCCTTCATGTGCCAGTGTAGGTGTTCAAGAGAATTTATGATATTGGTCTGATGCTCATGTAGATCTAAGTCCTTCATGTACTAGTGTAGGTGCTTAAGAGAATGGAGGATATTGGTCCAATGCTCATGTTAATGTAGGATAACTCTACCCAGAAGGAACTTCATATGTTGGTTAAACCTACAATGGGTGTGTTTGGTGTCTGTTACCCAACCAACCATCGTAACAAGAACCTTCATGTTCAAGAGGTGAAATCTGTGAGAGGCTCCTTTTCCCTCGAAAAAGTTGAGCACATCTTGGATGAGCCTAGGAGTGAGGTCACAATAACGAGAGGAATCTTCTTGTAGGTAGTGATGCTTACACAAACTTCCCTTGTGGTCCCTCTCTTGGTAATAGGTTTCTCCCCTACAAACATGAGCTTGTTGATGAGGCATGGGGGGTGAGATAGAGAGGCAAAAGGAAGTTGACAGTGGGGAAGAGGAGAAAGAGATAGAGCTAGCACTATGGGGATGCCATGTCACCATAACATAGAAAGGAGGAATGACGTGAATAATGTGATATCCATGACGAGTTTCCAACCACGCACACCAATGGTAGGGAGGATGAAAACAGCGAGGGGGGGAGGGGATAAAACCCAATTGCTAGAGTCCCTGGGGGAATTCAAAGACCAAGCTCTGAGAGGGGCTAGGGGAACAATGAGAGAGGGTGAAAATAAGATGGGAAAGATACATAATTCAAGAGAGAGAATAAAAATTAGGAAGACATGAAGTGTTGAGAAGAGAACTGGGGGAGAATTCCTGGTAACCTGTTATAAATATGGAGAAGAGATAGCATGAGCGAAAAATTCATTAGCTAAGAAACTTGTAAATATGATGGAAATATGTAGAAGAGGATGAGTTGAAATGGGAAAGAAAAAAGAAACAGGAATGGAAGTTACCCATCATGTTGAGATGCAACTAAGATAGAAATAACACACTTTGTTGAAGAGAGCTTGTGTCTAGTTGGTGGAGGTGTTTTCACCTAAACTCGACAATTGAGGAACCATGTGGAAGTTGATCATGGACATAAATGCTACAGGACCTCATTGTTATGAGAATAGAGTTACTATCAGAGAAGCTATATACTTTGATAGTTTCTAAAGGTGAGTTACACTCCCCACTAAGAACAATAGTGCACAGGATTAACCAGGCGAGAAGGCCTAATGCAATGGATAAATGTTGCCCCAACTGGAGAGCATGAGCAATAATTCAATTGACATTTGAAATGCCTAAAGTTTCATTGAAGGCTGGTGCCATTTACCTGAGTGCTATGGATAACATGATTTAACACAAAGACTTAATCATAGTCAAGGGTCATTCTACCATATCCCCCAATCCTTTATCTAGGTGGGTAGGTGAAAACCACCTCCCATGCTATCTCAGAAAACACCCCATTCTAGTATTAAAAATTTATATAACAAAAAAAATAATATTTAATAGTTAAACAAAGCTAAAATCCCCAAAGAATGAAACCAATTTACTTTAAATTCCTTAACATTTATTTTGTGACACATTGTAACAAAAACATTGATCCAAAGAAACATAATTAATCTTTAAATTCCACCCAGAATGACCATCATGATAATTGATATTGGGATATTTCAATGAAAATATATATTCAACTTCAACAATTAAGGTTCATTGACTTGGCTAACTTATTAATCATATTTTTTTTTATTTTGTATTATCTTTAATTGATAGAAAAATTAAAAATAACATAAAATAAACAATTTATTTATTTAATTATAAATTATATCTAAATTGTCTTGCCAGGGTGTTATTTTCATAGTAATGATGAATGTTTCCAAAATTATGGTCCCTCTCACCACACATCCTTCACGCATCCCACCAAATCATGACACATTAATGGGACCTCACCTCTCAAAGATGATGGTAGAGGCTCCTTAGCACATCTTATGTCTCAACTCTTGAGAAAGGTTTACATGCTCCACCATGCTCCTTTTTCTGGGTAACCTATTTGTGTTCCTATTTCTCCTTCGAGGCCTCCTCTTGATGCTCCCTCCATCCCCCATGAATTTTGGTCACAATTTGGTTTCTTGATTGTGGGAGCCCTCTCGAACCCCTATGGTTTTCCTTTCTCCCTTGGTGACTTTCTTTGATAGAGAGGAACTTTCCTTGAGCCCACTATCATTGCAACCTTTGTGGCATGAAATTATGATTAAATTCTTCCATAATAGGCTCTTGTAGCTTCCCACCCAATTCCAACCAAATCTCATTGAAGTCTTGCTACCTCTAGAAGCCATGACCCACCAATGAGTTCAATGTTGGCATAGAGATGGAGGTGACGATGCTTTGGGAGGCTCAAGAGTGAGGTTGCATGTCAAGTAATCAAATAACAACCTCCATGAACACACCCCTCTAGACATCTAGGAGGAAATTCAACAAGTAGAAGTAGAAATTTGGTAGGAAGTGACAATTCACCTTAGATTCAGAGAATATGGAAAGACTTTCCTCTTGGGTTGTTGGCACTAGTAACTTTATAGATCACTAGAATCATTATTCATATAATGGATTTGTACTAGCATGTCAATCTAGTGCTGGAAAATATTCTTGTGGAGATGTTGATGGTGCTGGACCTGCCAACATTCAGAGCATCTCCCCGATATGAAGTCCCAAGTAGACCTCACACCGTTTGGTGTAGAAGTCCCATCTGGTACGATATCTCGGTTTCCATTATCTTAAATATATGCCTTAATTCTTGCTTGTTGGCATGTGAGAGGTCTTCTTTATCTTCGAACAACGAGGTTCACATGCTTAGTGAGTGCTAGTGTTACTTATGTCAAGGTTATTTCAACACAGAGGGAGAGGGTGGAAATAAGTCTCTAGTCGAAAGTGAAGAGTCCCAACTCTGTCAAAGACATAAAACACAACATGACATGTACAGATTTCGGCGGAGTAGTCCACATGGATGCGGCAGTCACAAACACACAATGAATGGATAGCACGTGCAACACCCAATTGAATAGTTCACGTGAGTGCAACGACCGTTATAACAAGTTTATGGGAATGGTTCTGTCGAGTGTCTGATGAGGTAGCCCACATGGGCAAGACATCGTTAAAAAATTATACAAAACCTTTTCATAAGAACATGTGTTATAACAACCGAAATAGTTCAAGTGTCTTAACACAGTTTAAAGAAACATGCATTACAAGTGTTCAAAGAATATTCTTGCAAACAATTACAATACATGTGTGAAAACGTGCTAACCTGTTAACATGCTTCTGAATTAAGAAAAAGTTCCAAGATACATTGGTACACCATACATCACTAACCCTGTAAGCAGGGCATTGGAGCCACTGCTCACTCCTTAAAGAAAAGATTACAAACTCTTAAGGCTATGTGGAAGGAGCCAAGGTGAAAAGTATTTTGCATGTACAAATGAGGGGTATTTATAGCAAAGGGTTAAACTGACCCTTGTGACTGTTTAAATTTCTCATGATTGTTTGGATTACATGAATCTTCATCTTTATATGTGGGTCTCTTGGACTTCCACATTACATTACATTAATTACAATAGTCTGGGCCACAATAGTGATGTGGCTGAGTTGAATCATGATACAACTCGAAATGACAGTGATGGTATGTTCATGTTGGTGGTGGTGTCCATGTCGAGTTACATTGCTGCTAAGTGATGGATGTGCTCTTGCTGTATCATAGCTTCATCTATACATGGCAAGGTGTGCGAAGTCTTTGATGGTCTTGGTGTTTGCTTGATGTTTGCATGTGCATGTTCCTCCTCAACTTTTACATTGACATGCTTTATGTGTTCATCTATTCACAAAAAAATCTCCTTGCATGCATTCCTTGTTCGTCCATTCGTGAAACAATCTCCTCGCATGCATTCCTTGTTCATCCCATTCATCATCGCATCATGTCTCATCCATGTACCTATATTTGCAATTTCTCATGACGAGATGACATCAAATCCAAAAATATCCTAGTCTACCATAATGCATTATTGTTCTCTTTTAGATGTCGATGACTGGGAGAGAGGACAAGGCTTTGAATCTACGCAAGGCAGATTTTGAGTCAGGATGTGGGCTCTGGGCACTGCTAGTGAAAATTAGGTAGAGGTCACTAGGAGACTGAGATGGAAAATCTGGATCAGCAGTGACTGTCCATGAGATCTAGCTTGGATGGAGGGTATATCTGCGAATTTTTTCAAGGAGGTAGTTCAGGTAGCAAAGGGGGGAATAGCACCAAAAACTGGCAATTTCTCTGGGGAGCTAGCGGCGGGCTATAGGAGGTTTTCCTGGAAAAATTGTGCAATTTTTTGGGGAGTTGACAATGGGCTGCGAGAGTTTGCTAGAAAAAAATTGCACAATTCTTGGGAGCCTAGCCTACTGAACATCCTTGCGTAGTTTCTAAGCTGAGTGGGATGTTGGGTAGCTGGGTGACTACTCATGAAACTGCACAACTTTTCACATTTGCAGCAGGCCGACTGACTGGGTGATTGGCTGGAAAAGCTACGCAAATTTTTGAGGGAGATAGTGACGGACATAGAGTGTATGTCTAGCATGTCTATTTAGTTTCTTTAATCAACACAGCAGGCAAGATTTGCATCTTTTGCGCAACTTTTTGGGGGAGTGAATCCTGGGGTCATTGCCTCATAAAACTATCTTGTTGACTAGCTAGAGGCTTGGTTAGTGTGCTTGCAGGCAACGCAAATTTAAATGTCTTGCTGAGCAACTTCTGCGTTGTTTTGGGTGACATTCAGTCTAGTCGATTCCAGGATTGTGTAGTGCAGGCTGCCTGGGAGACAACCTCAAGCTCTGCACAATTTTGGGCAGCAGTACATGATCACTAAGGGTTGAAACTGCGCAATGCAGCTCAGCGAAGGTCCGACTGTTGGAGGGTGATCCAGTCGTCAGAATTTTAGCAAAATGACTAAGTGTGTGGGCAAGTGAACTTGTCCATACATGACCTTGCAAACACACACTCAACATGACTAAAAAACAAGACACCTCAAACCATTAAGACAACATATACTTAGTGTGAATGATTGACGTTGTGAGCGACAAGCACGACACTTGTGATAAATCATTGAGTGAATGCGACGATGCTTGCTCGACAATGCATGCAACATCATGTGTGAGTGCGATAGATGTGTACATGGCGAACAAAACTCAAACAAAACCTTCAACATCACTAGAACGAGGTTGCAAGCATGAAATAGTAATCAACATGCAGAAGATGAGAGTTGGTTGAACAAGTGAAAAAGAAGCAAGACATGTAGAAGAAACACATAAGATGACTTTTCACATTTGTGCACATGCATGTTACTGAGGACAGGGTGATATGACAATGATAAGCAGTCCTGTAAACTCAACTAAGAGGTGTACTTCAAAAGATGTTCCTTACTTACCATACTTACTCTGAAGATGATCATGCATCCGACAAAGCTTGCATGTGGTCCAAATATTTTCCATTACTCAGTTCCTTGGTCCTCCTCCTCAACTCCTTGGAAGCAATTTCAACATGTCACCTTTTCCTATACTCACTGAGAGGTAGATCTGCACAATTTCAATGGATAGTGATTGGTGTTGGAATGAGGCCCTGGGAGGTCCATCTGCGTATTTTTTGCATGCAAGATAGACAAGACAACTTGGACAACACTACGTAGTTTTTAGGCTCAGGGCATTGCTATAGGACAAGCGTCTTGGGAGGACACCTTTGCGCAATTTCTGAGTGCAGTGTAGTTGGACTGCTCTATGCATTTCTGGAGAGTAATGTTGGTTGCTTGACTACTCTATGCATTTTTGGAGAGCAGTGCTAGTTGGGGTCTCTGCGGGCTGCGAGGTTTCAACAGGAAAGGGAGGTTGGTGTTTTCATGCACTGCAGGGTTTCAACAGATAGGGGAGGAACCTTAATGGTTGCAGAAACAAAGCACACAATTCCGGGAAGATGGATGAGGCTAGGGTACTTGGGAAAATGGCTAAGTGTGAGATTAGTGAAACATATGTAAGCATTGATAGGACTCAACTGTGATCGTACACGGAAATTTAGTGACACAACGTAGACCATCCAAAATACATAAGATATACTTCTCTTGATGCAACAACCTTCGTGACGTGAGTGCTTGAGGTGAGTGTGAAACATGTCTATGTGATGACAACCACTCATACACACACACACACACAATTCCCTTGAAGGAAGACAATGTTCACTTTGCATGATAAACAATAACCCCTATGCCCAAATATGACACATGTTGGATGAATATAAGAAAACAGACAACTCTTAAGATCAAATAGGGGAGCTTGAAATCATCATCTTACCAACAAGCGACCAAGGATAATCGATTGCAGGATCTTAGGTAGGCTCCAAAATTTGCATGCGAGCCAAAATTTTGGATGGTGGATGTAGCCACTACAACAGGACATGATATAAACTCAATTCCACCTCATGCATAGTCATGCATAGACTGATGAAGCTCAGGGATCTCATGTTAGATGTGGAAGGGAGGCTTGACAAACTAGAGATGGAATGGCCACCCAACTCTCTTATTCCACCGCTATGCAAGTTTGGGAACAACCCATCAACCTCGACACCTTATTGTTTTCTTAGTGCTCAAGTTTCTTATATTTCATGGTTTTAATCCTTATTTCTCATGCTTGCCCATCTAGGTTGCTAATATCTTATTTTTAGAGTATATGTCTAATTTCCTTTCCTTTTTGACTCATATACCATGGGTTCTAAATGCCAATCACTTCGGTTTTTATTGTTTGTTTCCCCATGGCAGGTTAGTATTATCTATATGAACTTTCCAATTTTAAATTATTAGTTATGGTTAAATTTAACTACCCTAGACTCTATATTCTTCTATCTCTCATTTGGTTTCTAAGGTAAAAGGACAGAGACAGTAAGAACCATATCTTAAATGTAATAATTTCATATTTTTACAAAAATAAATAAATATATCTAATTAAAATAAAGCTATTTATAATTAAATTAAGTTAAAAATTCATTAAATTTATTATTATGCTTATTTCTAATATTTGTTTTTAAATAAAAACACAAAAATAAATATTAAATTAAAATCACACTTCAAATTAATTAATTACTTTTTAAATGGTAATTTTATTTATATAAAACAAAATTATATTATGATATGTTTTAAGGCATTTGAAAAAGTGCTTGTAACTTAAGTGAATAAACGGTTTTGCATATATGCTTTACATATTAGTGAATTAATTCAAGAAAAGAGAAAAAAAAAAAAAAAAATCGGATTTAAAAGGACACGGATTACATCTTTCATAAGTGAATAAATGTTTCTACATATATGCTTTACATATTGGTGAATTAATTCAATAAAGAGAAGAAATGTTTCTTCACTTATATGGACATGGATTATTTTTTTCAAAAGAAAGTCTTCAAAGTTGCCCAATATCACAAAAGATGTGAGTTGTTTCAAGGCTTTATAAACAAAAATGCATCTTTGAAGAGGTCAAAGGCTATAGTATTTCCTCTATTTGTAGAGAATGAATTTTATTGCCAAAGTGCAAAAGAGAAATCATCTGTATGACCATCTTAAGAGATGGAAATGATACAAGTACCTAGCTTTAGCCCCAATGCCTTCTTTTTAAGGTTGTTGATTACCTTGTTCATATCCTTTTATATATGAGACAAAGAGATTTGAGAAGGATATCATCTATTTTTTTATACCATCAAAAAGTGATTGTAAAGTGAAAATTTTGTATGTTTCTTCCTTTTGTAACCATTAGATAACCAATAGAGAGTTCTCAAAAACCTGTAGTTATGTAACACCATAGTCTTGAGTCAACTTGTTATCACCTAAAAATTGTTCACTCAAATGTGCCAATTAAGGGTTTGACTCATGTTAAAGGTCATCAAAATAAAAGATTCTTAAAAGTCAATAAATCATGTGTTCACAATCAGAGGACTATTTGTCACTAAATATGCTTTAATTAATATTCACAAATATGCTCCTTTATGTTTGAACAAATCATTATAGTTGTTTTGTTGACAATTGTGTGTTTCTGTAGGAAGTGACATTTTAAATATCTACGTGGCAAGTCACCTTAAATGCCCCTTGTTTGGTGAAAGCACAAGGATGAAAGCCTCAATCTTGAGCCTCTACAATATCAAGGAAGAGCTATAATGCCTCCAAGGACTTGTCTTGTCTCCCACCAAGATGAGGAGCTCACTAAAAGATCAAATCTCATCAATGAGCCAAATTGGGAGAAGCCATAAACCTTGGCCTATAAATAACATTGCACTGGGGACTATTTAGAAGAGAGAAGTCATTGAAAGGTTATGCTAACCAAATTGCATCTGAATTGGCATTACTTTGTAATAATAAAACTCTCTATTGAAAGAGTGTCCAAGAAACTTCTTGAGGAGAGATCACACTACAAGAGAGGGAAAGGAAAAACCTCCTTTAGGAGAACTAAGGATCCATTGTTTTCAAGTCTCCCTTTAGCATCTTTGGGAGAGATTGTATCCCTTCTACATTAATAAAGAGATTTCTTGCTTCCTAAACACTTGTTTTCTTTCTATGCTTTTATTTTTTTATTGTAGTGTTAATAGTTCATGTTAGATTCCCCCGATTGAGGTGTGAAGGGAAAGTGGATCCGGTAGGGGATCATTGACATGGGAGAAGGACAAATGGATAGGGTACATGGACGACCCACCCAAGGACCCCACACAAGTGTGATAGAAGGTACTGGGAGAGAGAGGAAGGTGGAGGTAGCCTTGGGAAAACAAACAATTAGGTGGGTAAGTTTTCAAGGCAGAAAGGTGGTGAGGGAGTTTAGTGCATGCATGCAAGGTTTGAGGAGGAAATGAGTGGCATGTGACAAGACTGGAAGTCGAGAGGAGAACCAAGCCTATGAGAGAAGGAACTATTGTTTGCACTTGGAATTCGCCTTCAATGACCTAGAAGGAGACTGGTATGTAATTCAAGCCTACCTAAGTCTAGATATGGAATCAATGTTGAAATATTGGAGGCAAGTTTGGCATCGAATGGGGGTGGTTTCGAACGTTTCAAGAAAATGCTATTCCAGTCTTCTGTTGTTGATGTCTGGTTTCTTATTTGCTGCAATATATGGAAGAATGTGAGAATCATGGCTTAGTCTTCTGTTGTTAATGTCTAGTTATTTATTTGCTGCAATTTATGGAAGGTTATGGGGGAAAGAGGGGATCTATGGAGGGTTAGGAGGGACTCTTGGATCTTGGGGAATGAAATTAGAAATTTCCACCTTGAATATGTGAAAGCCTGTGACGGTCTAGTAGTCTCCAAAACTTGCGAGAGGTGTGAGGGGGGTATGGGAAGTGGAAGATATGTTCCATACGGTTAGTCTGGTTAGTAGGAGACATGAAAATCCAAAGGGGTAGGAAAGGGATTTTGAGGAACCATAATTGGGGCAAGCTCGACCAACTAGCTTCAGTGTGGCTCTCAGGTAATCCTGAGAAGCAGTAAGGCAACAATAGGGAGGTGGGGGACTGGAATCCCACTGTAGCTAGTAATTCTGCTATGGAAATAAAACTTTGGTGGAAATGGTGGTATGGTTGGGTCAAGGCTCGTAAGTCTGATTGAGGGGGAGTGAGGAGTAGGTTACTAACATATCTCTCCATCATTCTAGTTCAAGGCGGACTGCAAGGTTGCATCAAAATTCTCAAAAGGAGGGTGGATTTGGGGCATCACAACTCTAGTGGGCTTGCAATTTATGCTAAAACCAAGCCAAAACCCTATATTTCTTGTTTTGGTCAACCCAAACCTTACTTGTCAGCAACCCTGGGTGTAGTTGGACTTCAGTCTAGAAACTAGTTGGCTGACCCTAAGGGGGGAATTAAGCAGTGGAGGGACAGGACTCTATTAGTGTTGTGCATAGTAAGGATTAAGGAAAGATGGGAAGGGACTGAGGGGCACCCGGGTCATCTCCTGGAAATTCAAATTGGTTATTCTCAAAAGATAATTTACATGGAAAGGTTGAAGGTCATGAATGAAATATGGACTGGTTATAATGTTTGCACTTATGTTACCCTTACAAGTTTATTTAACTCTTCAGTCACTCTAACTGCGATGCTCCAATACCAAGAGAAGGATAGAACGAGAGAGGGGTGGGGGTTGAAAGAATTGCAAAAGGAAAATATGGTGAAGATGGAAGCGAGATAGGGAAGAAAAAGGGGTCATTAGGCCGACAAATAGGCATAAAATAAAATGAAGGCTTTGGCGGCTTCAGCGAGCAAGACCCTGCAAAAAAGAGGTAGGAAAATTGGAGAGGAAAGCATGCAGAACTTAATGCATGCATACCATGGAGGAAATATAGCTCAGGTAAAAGGCATAATATCAACATGGGAGGTAGAGCTAAATGTCAAGGCTACGACTGAAGTGCTTCCAACAGAGGAATGGGAGCCCTTGCTCATAGATCCAGGGCACACTTGAGGCAGGCAAACATTGTTTAGATAGACAATCCAACAATACTGGGTCATGAAGAACCTACTGGCTAGGGCCTGAACAACACATAGGGACTGAGAAGAACCAATGCAAGATTGTCAAGAGGAGCTAACTCTAAAGGACATCCAAAAGGATATTCAGGCTGTGCAAGTACAAAAATATCATTAAAACCTATGTTTTGGTCGAATCGAAAAACAAATTCAAACCTTGCTACCGAATGAAGTGCCCAAGTCAAGTGCAAAGGACCGAACCCCTATTGAGTCATCTAAACATTGATGCAGAGTAGAAAAAAGTAATTTTTTGGTTTTATGCGAATAGAATTTACTTTAAAAGTCGAAGGATTAAGCATACAATAGATACAATAGTATATTTAGCATGGATGGATATTCTCAAACTGTTTAAATTATGGATGACATATGATGTTGATCAGTGGCCAACAGACCTGGTTTCCCTCGGGCAGGTTGAGGCCACCAGAAATATTTTTTGTTACCTGCCTATATATAATTAATAGAAAAAGGAAGCACTGCCAAGCTTACACAAAAAAAATAGTTCATGTTAGATTTAATTACTTCTTTTACTTTTTGATTATTTTGTACTAATCAACTATTGCTTGTTCTATGTAGGAAATAACAACTTACATAGAACAAGATTTTCAAACACCTTTACTCCAAAAAACCAATAATAGATTGGAAACTCCACAAGCTTCTTTCTCTAATTTCCGTTATGTAAGATTTTCTTCTTCTCATTTCTCTTTCTTAACCACTTCATTATTTTTGTTCGTATATTTTTGGCCTCATTTAGGCCTCAGGTGGTTGGAACTCATATTTGTTTCAATTCAGAAATGATCCATGTGATTGTCGAAAAAATAGACAAATTATTTTTTGTAGAACTAGTTTTATAGTTTATCGGACCCTATGACCCTTAGCCATATCTGCACACAAATTTGGAATTTTGTTTTTGTTGTAATTTTCTCCTCTTTATTGATTAGAGTGGTAGACATATAATCTTCCCAAACTCCTTCACATTTTGGCAAGCTAGTTAGGATAATTTTCATTTAAATTAAACCACGAGAGTAGAAGAATTTTTTTTCTTTTGCCATGTGGATGGCCTTTATTTCCTGTTGATTAATTGTATAATTAAGACTTGAAGTGGTGAACCTCACTTTGGAGTACACTCTATCCCTTGCACTCATAGAAATATGGGGGAACCAAAAATTTCTTGAAGCCCATTTTCACCTTCCCTTAGGAATGTAGGATAAATCACATAGTGTAAGTACAAGGAAAGTAACAGTCCCATTACATGCACATAAGTGTCCCATTATACACACATATTTTCTTTTCAGGAAGGTATAATTCACATAGTATAATTGTGTTGGAATAATAAAGGGTCATTCATATACATAACTTTACAATCTAACACACATTGTGATGGTCACTTGCCACCCTACACCCACTACACTTCACACACGAGATTCTCTTAAGCTCTTATTTGATTAGTATGCTCTTCCCATTGCACTTAGCATGATACGGGGGGATCAAAATGGTAAACATAGACTACTTTAAATTCACCATTTTTCACACCATAATTGAAACAAGTTTTGGGCCATCCTCCTAAGCTCATATCCTCTTAAAAGCAACCTAATTTAAAAAAACATAATTCCCCCCATCATGGGGTCACAAAAGAAAATTATATTTTAAGTTAGGACCTTGGGGTAGGTATTCGAATAATCCCTTGATAATTCTCATTTGAAACATAGAATGTTGTCTTTCAGGGAGCTTTAAATCCTCTATAATCTAGTGTCAAAAAGTTAGTGGTGAGAAGAAACTCGGAAGGGGGGAAAGGGTTAGACCAAGAATTATCACCAACTTCCTTAAGTCTCTTAACTCTTGGTAGGGGATCCATATAAGAGGTTGATACCAAGAAGTCGAAGTTCTCTCACCTGCACTAGGAGTAGGTAGCTTAGTGGCAAAGTATTATCTTACCCAAGGTGGTGAGTTTGGGGGAAGTTGCACCTAGAGGAAATGTTGAATAGCTAGAATCATCACTTGTTTCTCAAGAGGTGCTACAATAACCCTTATTATAACCATATTTTCATACCTTTTCTATTTTTATTTCATTTTGGTGGTCTCACTCCCCATTGTTGAAAGCTTTTAGAAGGCCAAATTATAATTGAGTGGAAGGATGTTAGGTCTTTTATGATTTCATACAAAAATAACTCATTGAAATTTGTATTGTTTCATACATTAAGTATCATTAAAGTAATGGATCCTTTGTCCTTGCTTTGTTTTATGTGTCAATATATTGGTTTTCATACTTGATATCCCCCTCACCGTTTATCCATTTTATTGAGCATCATAGGGGACCACTTTGTACCCTAGCACTCATAATGGCTTCATAGCCTCCTTCCTTTGGCAGGAGGAGTGCTAGGACTTGCATTTTCACCTACTCGACCTTCCGCTTAGATATCACCTATTGATCCAGCTTTGTTGGGTTCATCTATCCTTGATGTAATTTTGTTAGGTACCACTTTACCTCAAAGTTGCACTCCAACCCACACACACCACACAATTATGTAAAATTGGATAGCTAATATTCCATTTGTCACTTCATTAAGCAGTTGTCTATAATGCGACTTTTTGAAAGCCTTTCTGGTGGGTTTTTCCGGTCAAAATCCGGCAGCAATTTATTGGAATCGCAAGTTTGATAGCTAGTTTCTACATAATCAAAGCGTCCCAGGAGTTTTTTAGGGTGTTGAATCCAAATATGTAGTTAAAAAACCATTTTAACTGCAACAAATCAAGATTTAACCTCAATTTCTTCGACCGGATTCTGTCACTGGAATCTCAAAAAGTCGCATTATAGACAACTCCCTTCATTAAGCCTCCTAGATCTCTTGAAGCTGATAAATGATCCCATAAATTACAATGTGGCAGGGCCCTTTAAGCCCACCAAACCAACTTCATACATCCATAAGTTTGAAGGAAAGAATGGGGAAGACCCTTCCAAGCATCTTATGAGTTTTCATCTATGGTTTTCTTTGAATCAATTTGATTGAGGATTTTTTGGTGCGCACTCACTGGCCCCTTGCCTAAGTGGTATGTTAGTGAGAAGAATGATTCCAAAAACACATTTGAACCCGTGGCTAAGTCTTCTATCATTTTTTTCTAAATTCATGTTTTTCATGATGTGATATTGGAGTTATTTTTTGAGTTACGATAATCATCCTCCACCCACACAGTGGACCACATCCATAAGTGGCACATGCGGTGTAATATATACAAAATCAAAGTAAAAAAAAACTTCTTCCTCAAGTCCCTCTTGCCAGTTATAGAAAAGGATGTTTCAAGCACTATGCATTAAGGTGAGGAAGAAACAATTTGTAAGGTTTAATAGTTTGAGTTGATTTATGCTCAATGGGGTACCTTTACACAACCATATTGGATACCCCTTGATCTAGACCTTTCAAAAAGAGAAGTCAGGGGAATCAAATGTTGCTAATGGTATCATAGGGTCCATTAACCAACATAATCTTCAACATGGGAATCAACTTCCCTACCATAAAAACCCATATTTTCCACCTCCGTCATTCTAATCCATAAACTTCCATGGATATTCCATTGGATAGTTTGTCACAACAAATATGATAAAATTATACTTAAAAATTTGAAATCTATATTAAGAGGGTTATTTTTTCTTAGACTTCTAGATTTATTAAGTTATTGTTTTATGCATGCAATGTTGGACATAGTGTTGCCATTGATGCCAACGAATGTTATTAGTGTCAAATGGTATGTCAAAGGAAGAAGAATATTGAGTTTTTGTTGAAGTTATTGTGATACAATGAATTTATAAATGGTATGGCTGGATAGTTCTCTTTGAGACATTTCTAAAGGTATATCCCACTTGGTCAACCTCCTCTGGAATGAAAAGATAAGTCAGTTTGAAACTGACATTGGCAAAAAGGGTCAAAACACCAAATTTATTGATAAAACACCAAATTTGTTAAAGGTCATGCATCTTTAGGGTAGATCCATGTTTTGGTGATAAATCAACAACAATTGGTGTGTGAACATGCACATTGTTTAACAGGGTTAAAGATTGTGCATATTAGGGCAAATATGACAGTTGTGGATGTTATGAATGGTGGATAAATTGTATACTTGCACGATGTTTAACAAGTTCATTCCCCCCATGTTCTCTGTCTTCCACCACATTGGACCAATAAGAAAATGATGCATGGCAGGTGCTAGGTATCCTTTTATTGATTTGACACATGGACCCTTTAGCGATAGGACAAGTGGATTGATGGCATAGGAGAGTGATGACATGGAAACCAAGTATTGGTGCTAAAGTGGCAACACATGCACACATGGAAAATGATGTGGAAGCTCAATATTGGTAGCATAGGCTGATGACATGGATGATGATGCAACAATATGATGGATGATGTGGTAGCATGGTAGGCTACCACATGGCATGTCTAGTCAACAATTTTGGGTGGCCAATAAGGCAGAATCTAAGTGACATGTGGTACCACTAAGAGAGTGCCATCTAGTATGTGTTAGAATAACATGGAATGCGAACTAATAACTTGGTCACAGTGTTGGCATTTAACAAATTTTGGTTGCGAATGTGGAGGAGGAGATTATGGAATAAGTGAAGGTGAACTATCATGAAGGAATACAACACTTTGAAATTGGATTAGATTTGAGTAATCCGGAATATGAACATACACCTCCTTGTCATATCAAAGACCAGTTCTGTGCTTGTTATGGACAACCTCTTCCCTAGGTTTGATGATTTGCTTGGGAAGTATAAGCTTAATTTCTGCATCTACATGTAACTCTGTTGCTTCATTGGGCACTAGATTTGAATAAACTATAACATGATTAAATTGTTGTTTATGGGAGTCTATTTCAATGTTCTGAACAGAAACATATTCAAAATGATGTCTATTCTATTGTAGCTCTTCTTGCTAAAGGTGAGATTCAAGCTGCAAAAATTCTATATTTTCTTGTGGATTTTGTATACATTTTTTAATGTCAACAATAATGTCTTTACTGATTTTGATTGTGTTGTTAGTAGTGGATACAATTAGAGTTTTCAATAACTCTAATATTCTTTCAATCTTAGCCATTTTTTCTTAACAACTGACAAATAAAGAGTGTGAGCAATTATGCAATATCTTCTTCTACAAACAATATCAAGCCTTGATGGTAGGCTTTGGAGAAACCATTAAGATCAAATTTCAACATACACCACTTAAAAATTAGGCTAAAAATAGTGAGCTTAAACTATCAGAGAGAAACTCAAAAGGTAAATTCCCAATGTAAAATGGTACATGTAAAAACATAAACAAATTCTACCTCAATCTATTTAAAAAATTGAATTCATGTCTTGTTCATGAGAACCTCAACTGGAGCTAATCCTTCTTCGCTCATAAGGCACAACTGTTATTCTCAGTCCTTTGTTTTTAGTCTCTGTTAATCTACAACACTGCCTTCTTGGAGCCAAATGCCATCATTCAGGCATGGGCTTGCTGACAACATTAATTTCCTGCACTTTATTAATAGGAAGTAACCATGACAAGCAAAATGCGCTACTTTTTGAATTGCCTTGGGGTCTCTATACTTGGCAGTTTACAAAGCCTACGCAAGAGCACGCAACTTTTGGAGGTTAAATGTAAATGGGATGAAACACAATGAAAAAGCCCTTAAGAGATTGAATCTAGAGCATTAAAACCGATTTGTGTGCTTTTGTGGAATTGCACAACTTTCCAAAAAGCATGTATGCTAACACCCATCTAAAGCAGAGAGCACAATCTTGACGTGCATGGCTTAATATTAGAGAATATGAGGATGAACCAGGTATTTCATACAACTATCAACATTTATGTAGCCCTTCAATTCACGTTGGGAGTATTCGTAAGAAATGCCACAATTGACTAGATTATATTGAAGATACACCTCTTCCTCAACCAAAAATAAAAACAACACTAAGCTCAAAATAATTGACTTCTTGGTTCTTAGTTTGTTGTGTCGGACTAGGACACGTGTTCTTCAAATGTAAATATGATGGACGCTGGCTGGATCTCGTTCAAGGTTTGGATCTTTCTTACCATCATCAACTGGTTCACAACTAGATCATGGAATTTAGAAAGTCACAAAAGAATGCTCTTCCAAAGCTTCATCATGTTCATAGCCAAATCTAGTGACTAGGAGTGACCTTTCAATCTGGAATTTCTACTTCAATGCAAAAACCTCTGATTCGTTCAAGATGATGATGAGATTAGCTTCACTTTACACAAAGCTTTCAGATCCAATAGATGTAACGGAACCATTGTTGATTGTAGAAAGGGACCCACGCAGATTCGAAGAAGTGACTGTGACCCAAATCCGCTTGTCCCATTTTAATGTGCTCCTTGTCCTCAGAGAAAGAAATACTATGGTCTACTCACAAACTAGCAATATCATACAGCAAAGGCATGTGCTACCACACTATCCATTTATTCTTCAATAATCAACCCCTTTGAAGTCAATACCCAGGTATCATGTAAATGGGTATTGTGAAGCTTAAACAAAGAGGACTCAACCCTAGACAAGAAGTGTTCAACTCAGGACTAATTACTTTGGAACTGTAGAAGAATATGGATACTTGTTTTCTACTTCTCCTTGAGGAACTCGAATTTTTCAACTATAACCTTCCAGCAAATAACTTAGGAAACTCGTGCTGTGGGAAATGAGGATTCCATTTTTGTCCCCTTCCTTAGTAACTCATATGGTGCCTCCAACATTCCAATAGTTTTTACCAATGTACATATACCACACAATCTTCAAAATAACTTAATGCACAAGATACATAGAATACTAGCCAGTGTGCAATCTAATATGATGGATGCATGAGGATAGAATGGCCCTTTCAATGTATCAACCGACTGGTTCTGAGCCACGAAACCACTACATTGTGTAACACACTACAAATATATTGTTCACTCCGCTCTTTATTGCTAAAAACTTGGGTTAGTCAAGCGGGAACTCAAAGGTTTGACTCAAAGTCTCCAAACAGAAATTGGCGAATGCAATTCAATTATTCTAATGAAATTCATTACGGGTCAAACACGTTTTCCTCTACTATGGTGGGCTAGTATGACGGTCGCAAAAGAATGGAATGTTGAATGCTGAGCTGATAGTATCACTAGGAGTAGTACAATAGTTGTAATACCATTCAACATATTAGGGACAACATGGAGGTGATACCATATATGGAAGATTCAATGTATACCAGCATACAAGCATACTGGGTCTGAAGAGTGTTTTATCTTCCTGCGTGGAGGCACCAAGATTGAGACCCACAAAGCAGCAAAGGTGAATAGTCGGTGGCAAGCACATTCAAACACTCCACCCATAGTCACTCTAGAATCATCGCAGACACCGTCAAAGCAATGCCTATGCATCATAATATAATGGCCTTGAATGAGATTTTGTATTCGGGATGTTTTTGTCAAGTCGTAGCCCAGAAGATGGGAAAATATCTATCTCTAGGCCATTACCATATCTGAGCATGAAGCCAATGTCTGCAGTGCTAGGATTTCCTCTGTAGGCTTCGTTGAAATGCAGTGTAGCTTTAGCAACACGAGGAGTTACTGACTGTGTGTAGAGGAGGGTTTGACTATGTGTGGAGGAGGGGTAGACTATGCTTCCTCTCTGATACCAGTCGACTGTGTATAGCAGAGGGTCGCGTATGGCAGAGACGGAGGGGACCTCATATGGCAATGATAGCGTAGTGAGGAGGTGTGTAAGAGGAGTTTACCAACGTGGACACAATCAGTTTACCAATGCAACACTTTGCAAAGCAATGCCTTAATGCAACAATACGAATCCTTCAAAAGTAAGATTATTGTTGAATATGACATGCAGTAATGCACTCAAGGAAGAGAGTGGTTTTAGTCTACAAAATATGCCGAATAGAGGGATGGAATATGGCAAAGAAATCTAATAGGAGTTACACTACAGAAAACTAATTTGAGACCTGCACACCTAGGTATCAAGGAAAGATGTTAGTTTTTCAATTTCTGGAAAATGGGCAGAGCTGTAGGAAAAGCATGCAAATAAAGGCCACAAAAACAAGTGGCTCATACTTGGGCAGGTCAGGAGATCACCCTCTCTGATGCCATGTTAAACTCACATGGAATGCAAACAACTAATGCAAATGATAAGCATTAGAGTGCCTTTATTATTCACAATTGTACATATATATAGTACATTGGAGTGACTGTTGGATTCATCTTCCAATGTATCTTGGACTCTGGTGGTTGTTCACATTCCACACCAACCCATAGAGGATTAGGTGTCCAACAATATGATTATGTCATAAGGACTGGGTCACATGGCATGGTCATATGGAGGATTTGGTAAGTCCTAGGGGCTACTATGGTCATAGTCTAAGTGATAAATAAGGTCATATGGAAGGTTCTACATAAGCAAAAAAATTCAAACTTGTATCGGCCCGAGTTTCAAATTTACTTAGCTCCAATTAAGCTTGGGGCCACCCACACACACACATGTGTATGTGTGTGTGTGTTCGTGCGTGCATGGATGCGATGCTAAGATGTGAATTCAATCATTAGTTAATCTATTTGGTTTACAATGCATGGTGAGGACTGAAGGCTCTATCTAGTCTAAGACAAACATGGTAGAACTCATGGTAAAGCCTAAAGATATATTGTTTCTACTTTTTTCAAGACATACATGGTAAGTCCTGAAGGCATATTGGTTCTGGTTATGCCGATACATATACGGTGAAGCTCAAAGGCGTATTGGTTTTGTTTTGTATGATAAAGCTTGAAGGTGTGATGGTTCTGGTTGTTCCAAGACATATATGGTAAAGCCCAAATGTGCATTTGTTTTGGTTGTGTTGATACATATATAATGAATCTTAGAGGCGTATTGATTTTGTTTTATGCATGGTAATATCGAAGGTGCATTGACTGTTGGCTAAGCTCAAAGGCGTATCGGTTTTGTATGCAAGATGGATCTTGGAAAAGGCCTCAGGGCATGCTCATCTATGTTTGGTCTGAGACATATATGATGTGGATCAATGGTTAAGAATGAGTTCAATTCTATTTTGAGATATAGAAACGCGACATAAATCAATGGCTAAACATGAGTTCAAGTTTGGTCTGAGACATATACACATGATGTGGCTCAATGGTTAAACCCAAAGGAGTAATTGGTTATGTTACAAGTACATGTTTGGTCTGAGACATATACGGCATATGTTTACGCTTGAAGGCATACCTTTTGGTTTTATCAATGTGGTGTTTGTTTGTGGTTAGGTCCAAAATAAAAATTGGCTCTATCACAAGTTTGATCTGAATGAATGGTAGGATAAATATATTCTTGATGTTTGACATTTACATGATAGTTGAATTGGTAATGGCTCATATTGGTTCAAGAAAAGTAATAGGCTTGAGTTTGGTCAAGAATGTCAAAATTATTTTTTTTCCCTCAGGAGTGCATTATGTCAAAAATTTTGATAGACTGATCAAACACATTTTGTAAAATGTGCACTAGAAATGTGTGTTTTGTAGACAATGGACTGCAAAAGTGTAATGTCTTGATGATGAGCCACACTTATTGGCTTGAAATGTCGACTCAAAAATACATTGTGATGGATCTAGAAGTATCACATAAAAAACTTTTACAATGTTTTATGGGTTAATTTGAGGGCCAATTTGGTTTTTTTGGAAAAGGGGAAATGGCTAGAATTTTATTGTGATTTGGAAAGGGGACATGAAAATTCATGAAGACATCATTTTAAGGACATGAAGCTATGTGTCTTTCATCATTGCTAAAATTTATGGTCCATATGAATATGTTTAGTGTCGATACAAGAAATGAAGAATAAGATACTATTGATGTTTGAAGAATTGGTTGAAGCTTTGTTGATATGATCAAATTTGGAAGAAATGTTTAATGTGTTGACCTTATGGATCTAGTTTAAAACATTGAGAAAAGTGTTCCACTATGTTTTGGTGAAGGAGGTTGGTGCCTCAATAAAGTTGGAGCCTACAACAATTTGGTGCTTGTTGGGTTGTGTTATATTCTTTCCATGACTAGCCCACATAGTTAATCGGGGGGTTAGAGGGGGGGCAGAGCGCCCCCTTTGTCGATTGCATAGTGGGGGGGTCACAGGGGTTTGATGGGTGTAGGTAACCCCCCTCTATGGGGTCTGGGGCAACGCCACATAATTTTTTTTTTATTTTGGACCCTATATTAGGTTGGGTGGACCTACCTATGGTTTTGTGCATGTTTTTTTCACATGGTTTTGGACGCGATGGTTTTCGATCCATGGTTTTGGACCTGATGGTTTTCGGTCCATGGTAACTGATGCTTTGGCATGTATAAATATGTATTGTAACATTGAAAGGAACGTAATGAAAAATAAAGCTAGTAGTCCCGATTTTGGGATCTAGGGGAAAATATCTGTGTATATGTGTTTTATGTGTTACTATCTTGCATTGTTTTTTTTTTCTGTGTTTTAGAATTCATATGCAGGTAATTTCTGTATAGGGTTAAAACCTACTTTTGGTATTAGACCTATTTTGGCTTCAAGGGGATGCCATTGTCACTGAGGGGTTTTTCTCGGGCCTGTGGTAGACCTGGTTCAATGGGAGATCTGTGAGATCAATTCTGGTGGTGAAAGAAGATGGCGAGCAGTGGAAAGATAGAGATCGAGAAATTTAATGGTTAGAGTTTTGAGTTGTGGAAATAGAAGATGGAGGATCTATTAGTGCATAAATATCAGTGGATCATGGTAGATCCAGGTACTAAACCAATGGGAGTTTCTGATGAAGAATGGAAGAAGTTGGATCGGAAGGTAAAGAGCACAATACGATTGTGTGTCTCAGATTCAGTATTGTTGAATGTATCAAGGGAAGCTATGGCGAAGGCTTTGTGGGACAAGTTAGGGACTTCGTACCAATCTAAGTCTTTGGTGAATAAACTGCTCCTACGGAAAAAGCTGTATAACTGGAGGATGAAAGATGGAGACTCGATGAAAGAGCATATAAACGAATTTAATACTATGGTAAGTCAGTTATTATCTGTTGATATTAAATTTCAAATGAAGATAAGTGCATCAGTTTGTTGTGTTCTCTACCATATCCATGGGATAGTCTGGTTATTGCAATAGGTAGCAATGCAACTGCCTTGCAATTTGATGAAATAGTCTCATCCTTGCTGACGGAGGAGATGAGATGGAAAAATATGGAGAGTCGGCATGGTGATTCCTTGTCTATATGAAGACAGTCCCAGAACAGAAACAAAAATAAGTCATTGAGTGGGAGATCTAAATATAGAGGGAGATCTAAATCTCCAAGAAAACCTGTAAAGGTGGTTTGCTGGAAATGTGGAAAGGAAGGGCACTACAAAAGGGACTGTAAATCTAAAGCTCTTGACAAAGGAAAGGGATCTGATGATGATACTTCTACAGAGGCGAAAACCACCTCAAATGAAGGTAGGGATGTGTACTTGGCTTCTTCAAGTACACATGTAGATCATGAGGCATGGTTGATTGACTCAAGTGCATCCTTACACTTCACTCCCCATAGAGAGTGGTTCTGCGAGTATGAGAAATATGATGGTGGTGATGTCTTCTTGGGGGACGACAGGAAGACTAGAATCATTGGTTGCGGAAAAGTAAAGTTGAAGTTGCAAGGCGGAAGGGTTAGAACACTTCCGAGTGTTCTACATATTCCTACATTGGCTAGAAATCTGATTTTTGTAAGCAAGATGGATGATGCAAGTGTAAAAATAGTGTTCGAGAAGGATATCTACAAGATGGTTCCAGGAGCACTAGTATTGATGCGGGGAGTTCGGATTGGAACTATGTACAAGCTGCAAGGTAGCACTGTTGTTGATGGGTGCAACAACTCTGTGGTTCCTGAAAGTGGAGCATAAAATCTAGTGGTCTTTGGAGAGAAGACCATGCTGTGGCATCAAAGGCTTGGACATATTGGAGAGAAGGGCCTTCAAATACTTCATGGTAAAGGTATGGTAGAAGGTATGTGTAATAGCTTTCTGGATTTTGATTTCTGTGAAAAATGAGTATATGGGAAGCAAAATCGGGTGAGTTTCCCCTTTGGTGGTAAGAGGGCGAAATAAATATTAGAGCTTGTGCGAATTGATGTGTTTGGATCTATGAAGGTTCCATCACTGGGTAAGTATGTGTACTATGTATCATTTATAGATGATTTCTCAAGGAATACATGTATATATTTTCTTAAGAAGAAATCTGAAGTCTTTGACAGGTTTAAAGAACTTAAGGCTCTGGTGGAAAACTAGACATAGAAGAAGATAAAGGTGTTGAGGACAGATAACGGTGGAGAGTTTTGCAGTAAGGAATTTGAAGAATTATGTAAGAAGTGTGGTATAGAACGGTAGATGACTACTCCATACAGACTTGAGAAAAATGGATTTGGAGAAAGAATGAACAAGACGTTGATGGAAAGGGCAAGAAGCATGCTCAATGGTGCTGGGTTAGGATAGGAATTCTAGGCAGAGGCGGTGGAGCCAGCATGTTACCAAGTCAACATATCACCTCCATCAGTGTTGGAGGATAAGACACCACAAGAGGTATGGACTGGTAAGAAACCCTCTCTTTCACATCTGAAGGTATTTGGATGTGATGCATATGTACATGTTCCAAAGGAGGAAAGAACCAAGTTGGATAGTAAATTAGAAAAGTCCATCTTTATTGGGTATAAGGATGGTTTAAAGGGTTATAAGCTTTGGAACTCAGTAACAAGGAAGGTTGTATACAACCGAGATGTGGTGTTCAGAGAGGTGAAAGTCGTTATTAAACATGAAGTCCAACCAAAGGAACTTGAGAAGGTAGAGTTTGAGCTTAAGGAGGAAGAATCAGACTTTACAGTAGAGGAGGAATCATAAGATGAAGAGCCACAAACTCTGAGTGTGAGAAGATCAGTTCGAGAAAGAAGGCAATCGGAAAGGTAGAGTTCAAATTTTGCTTTATTTGTTACTGATGATGATCCCATAACTGTGAAGGAAGCAGTAGATTCAGAGGATGGCAAACTCTAGAAAGAGGCCACGGTTGATGAAATGGAATCTTTGCACAAAAATGAGGCTTGGGATCTAGTGTATTTTCCATCTGGAAGGAAACCCATTGGTAGCAAATGGGTGTTCAAGGAGAAGACAAATGTAGAAGGAAAGGTGGAGAAATACAAAGCTCAATTGGTAGCAAAAGGTTATTCCCAGGTGTCAGGAACTAATTTTGGTGATATTTTTTTCTCCTGTTGCCAAGGTAGCTTCTATTCGATTACTTTTATCTTTTGTTGCTACTTTTGATTTTGAGGTAGAACAGATAGATGTGAAGACAACATTTCTTCATGGGGATCTGGAAGAGGAAATCTACATGAAGCAACTTGAAGGTTTTGCGGTGAAGGGTAAGAAAGAAATGGTATGCAAGTTAAAGAAGTCTTTGTATGGGTTAAAACAATCATCAAGGATGTGGTATCAGAAATTTGATACATTTATATGGGAACATGGCTTCACCAGAAGCAAAGCAGATCACTGTGTGTATTTTAAATTAATTGGTGACCGTGTTATCTATCTAGTCTTGTATGTGGATGATATGTTGCTGGTTGAAAATGAAAAAGAAATTATCCAAGATTTGAAGACGCAATTGTCCTCCAAATTCGACATGAAAGATCTTGGTGCTGCAAACTATATTTTGGGCATGGAAATTAAAAGACACTGGGAAAAGAGGAAGCTCTCGTTAAACCAAAGGAAGTATGTCGAGACAATACTGCAGAGGTTTAATATTCGGGATAGTAAACCGATGAAGATTCCTATTCCTGTATGTGTGAGGTTATTTGCTAAACAGTGTCCTAAGACACAAGAAGAGAAAGAGGACATGTCCCGTGTTCCATATGCAAGTGTAGTCGGTAGCCTGATGTATGCAATGGTATGTACTAGACCAAACATTGCACATGTAGTGGGAGTATTGAGTAGGTTTATGTCAAAACCAAGGAAGGAGAACTGGAGAGTAGTGAAGCGGGTTTTCAGGTATTTGCGTGGCACTAGTGATTATGGTTTGTTCTACTAAGGAAGACTAGGATTGGACAGAGTGTTTGATATTCATGGCTTTGTTGATGCAGAATGGGCTAGAGATATGGATCAGAGAAGATCTACAAGTGGGTATGTGTTTAACCTATTTGGAGGTGCAGTCAGTTGGATGAGTAAAAAACAATCTATAGTGGCACTATCAACTACAGACACAGAATACAAGGCAACCACTCATGCAAAAAAGGAAGCAGTTTGGTTGCAAAGATTGTGCTCAATCATGGGGTTAGTACAGGGAGCTATAAGGATAGACTGTGACAACCAAAGTGAAATTTTCTTGGCAAAGAACCTTGCATATCATTCAAAGATAAAGCACATTGATTTTTAGTATCACTTTGTGAGGGATATGATAGAAGACAAAAAGGTGTTGCTGGTAAAGGTGGACACTTTGAAGAATACTGTAGATGCAATGACAAAATATGTGAGCTCTAAGAAGTTCTTTTGATGTATAGAAATAATGGGTGTTGCAGGGCTGGATAAATGACTAAGATCTCTTGTGGCCCCTTGGGCAGAGAAAACAACAAGTGGGAGAATGTTGGGTTTTGTTATATTCTTTCCATGACTAGCCCACATAGTTAACCGGGGGGTTAGAGGGGGGGCAGAGCACCCCCTTCGTTGCACCGATTTCGTAGCGGTGGGCGGGGGGGTCACAGGGGTTTGAGGGGTGCAGGTAAGCTCGCTCTATGGGGTCCGAGGCATCACCCCATAAATTATGTTTTTTGGACCCTATATTAGGTTGGGTGGACCTACCTATGGTTTTGTGCATGTTTTTCGCACATGGTTTTGGACGCGATGGTTTTCGCATGGTATTGGATGCTTCAACATGTATAAATATGTGTTGTAAGATTGAAAGGAACATAATGAAAAATCAAGCTGGTAGTCTCGATTTTGGGATCCAAGGGAAAATCTTTGTGTATATGTGTTTCATGTGTTATTCTCTCGTATTGTTTATTTTCTGTGTTTTAGAATTTGTATGCAGGTAATTTCTGTGTGGGGTTAAAACCTATAGTGCTTGCATATTTGAGAGGTTGGTGCCTCAATCAAGTTGGGTCCTACAACAAGTCTGTGCTTTCTCATTTCAGAGATTGGTGCCTCAATTAGGTTGTAGCCTACAACAGGTTGGTGTCTGCAAATCTATTTTGGGGTTGGTGCCTAAAAATATATTTTGGGTGATGGTGCATGTAAATTTATGTAATCGAAGATTGAAGAAGATAAAAATATTTGTGGTTCTCTCTTGTAAAGGTTTCCATCTACATCTGGTGTTTTCATGTGTTGATGTGATGATGATGATTCTATCTACAGATAAGATCAATTATTATCCAATTAGAATGATTTATTTATTTTTCCATTAAGCTTATTTCTTGCAATACTACTATTTCCACATTATTATGAGGAATCAATTACTTTGTTTTAGCCTTGGTGACCTTGTAGAAGTATTTGAATACTCCCTTTTGAAGTCATCATTTATTCTCCTATAACTAAAAAATAACACCCAAATCACTACTTGAACATTTTTTCTCACACAAACAATGCATGATAGTTCACAAAACGAGCAATCTTTCTAACCATCTTTCTGACAAATTAGGAAGGGAATTAAAAAAGCTTGATACCTAATGTTTATTTATTTTTGAGGATGGGAAGAAGGGTGGAAAACGAAAGAGTGCATTTACATTGCAATCTCTCATCCCCACATATTTGATATATACTTTTTCACCCCTATCTCACCCCACCCTCATGCATGAGGATGGAGTAGTGTGTGCATCAAAGTTGGCCACATGAGGCGTGAGGGTGAATGAGGAATATTTTTTTTTTTTTTTTTATGCACGAGGACTACATGGTCATTATTTCACACTTTTCACTACCACCCTCATGCATAATAGAAAATAAAGGTATACCCCACCTACATTCATAGTCTCTTTCTACATACGACTCTTGCCTTATTTATTGATGATGATGATGATGATGATGGTGGTAGTGGTTATCGTCCACTCAGACCAAATTGGTCTATCGGACCTATAATATTTTTTAATTTTTAATTGTCTGGCTCCTTGTCTTTCTTGGCGAGATTGGTGTTGTAGCTCTCTTTTTCTTCTCTACGGTCTTCCAACTTCCTTTATCTTGCATCTCCTTCATCTCCTCTAGTTCTTGAAACAATGGTGTCTTAGCTTCGCGATCAATTGTGTTCGTCCTTTTGAAGATAGTAGGAGAAGAGGTTTGGTCTATGAGATCTGCTTTGTTGTCAAATGAAGATTTATTTTGCACGATAATCGAATCCTCATAACTGTTGCACTATTACCACCTGCTCATCCTCATTAATTTTGTTTTTATAGATTCATTTGGTTCCATTCACATTTTCACCCTCTAGTATTCAAACATATTCCAAATTATCAATTTTCTCAATTTGAGAAAGCTCCTCATTGATAGCTTTAACCAATCCTCATCTTGGCTGGCTTGAGCAAAATTTTGAGGCTCCATAAGTACAAAAAAGTCTAGTTTCCTTTGATTTAATGCATTGACAAGATTTCTTGTTCTTTGAACTCCTAAAACTTTTCCTCCTATAATTATACTGTCTATATTATTCTTCTATACATATACAAACAAGTTTTTTCTGTGCAATGGATTACCTCATCCTCTCCTATCTTGTGCTCTTTATCCTCATGCTTATTTGATGGTGATTCCTTGAAGATAGATAGATGTGGCTAAGCCTGGGGAATTACTTCATTATGGGGCAGTGCTTCATCACATCAATGCATTCAATGATTTTTCAAGTTCTTTTATTATAACACATGCATCCCTTGCTCTGATAGGCATATCCTAAGAATATCCTTTTATGAGCCCTGGATTCAAATTTAACTAGATTTTATTCATTAACTTTGATGTAGTGTTTGATTTCAAAACTTTTGAAATGTTTGGCTATGGTTGGTCTTCCTTTCCATAACTCATATGGATTTTTGGTGTTATTTGTCCTAATTTGAGATCTGTTGAAAATATACACTATCATATTTATTACTTCTCCCCAAAATCAATCTGGTGCCTAGGCTTCAAAGACTAGAGATTTTGTGATATCTTGAAATATTAAGTTCTTTCTTTCAACCACACCATTATGTTGAGGATTTCTTGCAAGAATAAAATGTCTTCTAATTCCATGATATTCACAAAAGTCATTGAATTCATAGGAAGTGAATTCTCCTACTCTATAATTTCTTAGACATTTAATCTTTAAATCTATTTCATTTTCAACAAGGTCCTTCAAGTCTTTAAATTTTTCAAAGGATTTTGATTTCCTATTTAAGAAAACTAACCTAAGTTATTTTCATGAAATAATCTAAAAACAACATGAAATACCTTTCTCCCTTCAAAGTTTTTGTTTTGGATGGTCCACAAAGATCCATGTGAAATATTTCTAATGGTCTGAAAGTTGAATATTTATTTGTATTGAAGAAGACTCTAGTTGTTTTTTCACAAACTAATATGCTTTGTAGATAACATTGTGAGGCTTTGATATTCTAGGCATGTCCCTAACAACTTGTGCTCTTGTAACTTTTACCAAATTATCAAAATGGATGTGTCCCAACCTTTTATTCCATAATCAGATTTCGTCTATCCTACCAAGGCAACAATTCTCAATTTTAGATCCATTAAGAATGTATGCATTGCCTTCGATCCTCTTAGCTTCAGCTATTAATTTTCTTGCATATGAACTTATGATTTTACATCTCTTGGAATTAAATGTTAGATCATACGCTTGATCACACATTGGATGATTCTCAATAGATTGTGTTTCAATCCTTTTACATAACTTTTCTGACAATTTTTGCAGATGAATTATTTCTAGGAATTACCTTACCTCCATTTAATTCTTTAATTTTAATAAACTTTCTCTGATCTCTTGTCTTGTTCCTTGAGAAACCATTGTTTTTTGAGCATACAACATGAGTCCACACTTTTCTTGATTTTATTCACTCTTGCATACATTCAATTTAGGGGGCATTCTTCCTTCCCTTGGGTGAAGGGTCTAACTTGATTGATTTTGAAATCTCGAGCCTTGTTCCAAAAATTATGGCACATGTAGCATTCATAATAACTTCGTAGAGAAGTAAAAGTATTACTTCTGCCAACTCAATACATACTTATAGAGTTGTTTCTTGAGTAGCTACTCTTCAACTTTTTTCCTTTCATAATAGGCTCTACAATTAACTACTTTATGACAAAACTTATAGCATGAATAACAATATCCATAGAAGAATGTTTGGTAGCTATATTATTGTTTCTTGTTGTTGAATTTTTATAGGTTGTGTTTCTTCTTATGATGTGACTGGTCTAATGGTGATTATTATGCTAATTTCTTTATCACTTTTGATTCTTTTCTTAGGAGCACAATTTAATCATTTTTTTCTCTTAATTGTTTTGACATAATTTTTTTCACCCTTCAAGATTCCTCTAGCTCATTTTTCACAAGAATAGTTGAATTTGTATCTATATCCATTTTCTGCTTCTTGATCTTCCATCACCATGGCTCCTTGGAAGAACCCTCCAATGATTAACTGTTCTTGAAGGAACTTACTCTAATACCAATTGTTATACTAAGAATTACAATGAGAAGGGGGTGAATTAGTGTAATTACCAATTTTTATCAATTTACTCAATTTAGTAATCAATCAAAACTGTAAACATAATAATGCATTATTAAATAACATCATCACATCATTTTCCTTGAGGATTAGCTTAATTGGTTGAGTTTTCATTGCTAAAGAACCTCACTAATGGGAGGTCATGGGGTCAATTTTCCTTGATGTCCTCAAGGTTAGGCTCTGCTAATAAGCCGATGGGATGTGATCCCTTTAGGGTGGATCTGAAGAAAAAAAGAAACATCATCATAAGATAACACTTAATGTATGTGGAAAACCTTGCAGGAGAAAACCAAAAATTATTTTTTTCTTCTTTAGTTTTAATTACATATATTTGTAGACACTAACCTACTGAAGGCACCAACACCCAAAACTAAATTTGCAAGTACCAACCTGTTAGAGGCACCAACCCCCAAAATGTGTAAGCACCAACTTGTAGTAGGCTACGACCTGATTGAGGCACCAACCTTGAAGATATGCAAGCATCGACTTGTAGTAGGCTTCAACTTGATTGAGGAACCAACCTTGACGGAGACAACCACCTCCTTATTCAAACTAACGTGGGCCAAGTTTCACAATATTTTAAACTGGATCCATAAGCACTAAAACAAATACATGTCTCCACAAAGTGATCATATCATTTCTGTCAAAATCTACAATCATAACATCTTATCTTGTTTTAATCATGCATACAAAAGCTACTCATAGACCCCAAAGCCTACATATAAACGTAGGAACATAATATCAACAGAAATATAACTTTTGATACCCAAAAACATGCCTTCATTACTGTTGATGTTCCCCTCAAAGTTCACAAAAATATGATTGCCATTTCCCCTTTTCCAGAATTAAATTTGATGCTCAGAAAACCCGAAAAAACATTATAAATGTTAATTGTTCAACAAAATGGCACTTTCAAGGTGTGCTATACAAAACGAAACTTTTTGGCTCGACAACTTGGAATTTCCAACAATGTGACAAATTGCGCCTTTTGACACACCGATATCTGCCTTTAAAAAAAAAAAACGACTGATCGTTAGGGGTTGAACCCATGATCCCACAAACCAAATAAAGCCACTTACCAATTTCCCTGTACAAAGTTTGTTACATCAAGAACTCCATAAGCTTTTCTCTTATTAGATATATCAAATTGTGGAAATATAGCCCTTCGTGCACCACTAAGAGAGTTCCATGTAGTATGATTATGTCATGTTTACATCAACATCAAATGAGCCATGTACTCCTAAGGTCCAAATCACATGACACAATCATATGGAGGATTTGGGAAGCCCTGGAGGCTACTATGGTATTAGTCTAGGTGATAAATAAGGTGATATGGAAGGTTCTACATAGGCAACAAAATTCAAACTTGTATCGGCCCGAGTTTCAAATTTACTCAACTCTAACTGAGCTTGGGCGCACCCACACACACATGCACACATGTATGTGTGTGTGTGTGTTTGTGCGTGCATGGATGCGATGCTAAGATGTGAATTCAATCATCAGTTAATCTGTTTCGTTTACAATTCATGGTGAGGACTGAAGGCTCTATCTATTCTAAGACAGACATGACATAACTCATGGTAAAGCCTGAAGGCATATTGGTTCTACTTCTTTCGAGACATACATGGTAAATCCCGAAGGCATATTGGTTCTAGTTATGCTGATACATATACGGTGAAGCTCAAAGGCATATTGGTTTTGTTTTGTATGGTAAAGCTTGAAGGCGTATTGGTTTTGGTTGTGCTGAGACATATATGGTTGTGTTGATACATATATGATGAATCCTAGAGGCGTATTGGTTTTGTTTTGTGGATGGTAATATCGAAGGTGCATTGACTCTTGGCTAAGCTCAAAGACGTATTGGTTTTGTCTGCAAGATGGATCTTGGCACAGGCGCCAAGGCATCTTCATCTCTGTTTGGTCTGAGACATATATGATGTGGCTCAATGGTTAAGAATGAGTTCAATTCTATTTCGAGACATATACACATGCCACAAATCAATGACTAAACATGAGTTCAAGTTTGGTCTGAGACATATACACATGATGTGGCTCAATGGTTAAGCCCAAAGAAGTAATTGGTTATGTTACAAGCATGTGTCTGGTCTGAGACATATACGACGTATGTTTATCCTTAAAGGCATACCCTTTGGTTTTATCAATGTGGTGTTTGTTTGTGGTTAGGCCCAAAAGAAAAATTGGTTGTCACAAGTTCAATCTGAATGAATGGAAGGATAAATATATTATTGATGTTTGACATTTACATGATAGTTGAGTTGGTAATGGCTCAGATTGGTTCAATAAAAGTAACAGGTTTGAGTTTGGTTGAGAATGTTGAAATTATTTTTTTCCCTCAAGAGTGCATTATGTCAAACGTTTTGACATACTAATCAAACACATTTTGTCAAATGCGCACTGGAAATGTGCGTTTTGTAGACAGTGGACTTAAAAAGTGCAATGTCTTGATGATGAGCCACACTTGTTGGCTCGAAATGTTGATTCAAAAATACATTGTGATGGATCTAGAAGAATCACATAAAAAACTTTTACAATGTTTGATGGGTTAATTTGAGGGCCAAATTAGTTTTTTTTTTTTTTTTTTAAAGGGGAAATGGCAAGAATTTTATTGTGATTTGGAAAGGCGACATGAAAATTCATGAAGACATCTTTTTAAGGACATGAAGCTATGTGTCTTTCATTATTGTTGAAATGTTATGGTCCATATGAACATGTTTAGTGTCGATAAGAGAAATGAAGAATAAGATACAATTCATGTTTGAAGAATTGGTTGAAGCTTTATTGATATGATCAAACTTGGCAGAAATGTTTAATGTGTTGACCTTGTGGATCTAGTTTAAAACATTGTGAAAAGTGATCCACTATGTTTTGGTGAAGGAGGTTGGTGCCTCAATTAGGTTGGAGCCTACAACAAGTCGATGCTTGCATATTTGAAAGGTTGGTGCCTCAATCAGGTCGGGTCCTACAACAAGTCTATGCTTGCACATTTCAGTGGTTGGTGCCTCAATTGGGTTGTAGCCTACAACACGTTGGCGTCTCCAAATCTATTTTGCGGTTGGTACCTAAAAATATATTTTGGGTGATGGTGCTTGTAAATTTATGTAATCAAAGATTGAAGAAGATACAAATATTTGTGGTTCTCTCTCATAAGGGTTTCCGTGTACATCTGGTGTTTTCATGTGTTGATGTGATGATGATGATTCTATCTATAGATAAGTTCAATTACTATCCAATTAGAGTGATTTACTTATTTTTCCATTGAGCTTATTTATTTCAATACTGCTATTTCAAACTTATTATGAGGCATCAATTGCTTAGTTTTAGCCTTGGTGACCTTGTAGAAGTATTTGAATACTCCCTTTTGAAATCAACATTTCTTCTCCTGTAACTAAGAAATAACACCCAAATCACTGCTTGAACATTTTTTCTCACACAAACAATGCATGATAGTTCACAAGTCTTATACGAGCCCTTGGTTGATAATTAAATGAACAACCTTTCTAACCATCTTTTTGAAAAATTAGGAAGGGAATTAAAAAAGGCCAATGCTTAATGTTTATTTATTTTTAATTTATTTTCGAGGATGGGGGGAAGGGTGGAAAACTAAAGAGTGCATTTACATTGCAATCTCTCATCCCCACATATTTGATATATACCTTTTCACCCCCTATCTCGCCCCACCCTCATGCATGAGGATAGAGTAATGTGTGCATCAGAGTTGGCCACTTGAGGCATGAAGGTGAATGGGGAATATTTATTTTTATTTTTATGCATGAGGACTACATGGTCATTGTTTCACCCTTTTCACTACCACCCTCATGCATAATAGAAAAGAAAATAAAGGTATACCCCACCCACCTTCATAGTCTCTTCCTATCTCTTCATGCATGATGGTGGGGCAGGGTAGTGTGTGAAAATGAGCATTTTAAATAAGTGGAGATGAAAAAATACATTTTAATTTCACCAATTAAGTACTCCATCTTCAACCTGAACTTTAAAGTATTTCAAAAATCTCTTTCACAAGCCCCATCAGTTTTTCAAATAAGGGATGAATATTGAAAGAAAGTATTTCAGATACCTTTTTCCTGCCCCACTTTCACGGCATTTTCACCCAACCCGGGCATCTCCATTTTTTAAATTTTATACATACGTGGAGAATGAATATTGAAAAAAATACACTTTCACACCCCTGCCCTTATCACTTTTTTACCCAACCCCATGGGAAGGAATATTGAAAAAATATATTTCGAATACTTTTTCACACCCCATCCTCGCCATATTTTCACCCAAGGCCCGGCATACGCATATTTTTATGTTTATGCATAGTAAAAGGTGGCACTCCATCGTCAACCTGAACCACCATCGTGATGGAGAGTGGAAGAGTGTATTTTAAGCCAACTCACAATAGAAAATCGTCCAGATATATATAAATAGGTAATTTGATACTAGTTTTAGGTACTGTGGATAATTATCATACTTATCTTTTTGAGTTCGCTAATTTTAAAGTTCTGTTATTATCAGCGGGATAAAGTTTTAGAGTGATTTCGAAGCGCAGAAGACAAGTTTCCGCGGAGATTCGTATTTGATTCGTCTAGATCTACTTAACGCAAACTCTAATGGAACATCGACAAACTGGTGCTGGTGATGGTGATGATAGACGTGAAGTGATTCAGTATTCTTCAGTACCAAGATTTAACAATGCTTCTGATGTTCACGTAACGAATACTAACTCTGGCTTTAATGGTGGAACCGGTACACACCCTAATATGATGATGCCACAGCAGACACCAAGGCAAAGACTCCCTAATGGATATAACAGATATGGATACGGCAGATCTCATGCATATGGATGTTATGATTCAGGATACCCTTATTTTGCACCTAATTTTTCCAATAATCCCATCCAGTATGCATGGCCAGCACAATCTGCGGCAATTAATGTGGATATAAATATAAATGGATTTGGAGGTGTGAGTATCATGAATATGCGTGGAGATTATTGTAATGCCAATACCGCTCCTGTCTCTAGTTATTCTTACTATAATAATGGCACTCGCTCTTATCACTTACAGTCAGCAGGACAACGACCACCACTGCAGACACCCCACTTGCAACCAGCTGAGAGATTCGATTCGAGAGGAAATGGGCGTGTGGGTGGTGGACGTATGCAAAGAAGGCCACCCACATTCACAACCATGGAAATATTAGACGAAGATATCTGCATTGGACCGCGATATAGCAGAATACGCGAACAAAGAACCCTAGGTGGAGGTGTTCCCGATGAGTACAACCTTCCAGAATTTATCACTGAATATGAGGTTGCAAAATATTTTGTAATCAAATCTTGCAGCAAGGAGCATTTGCTAAGGAGTATTAGACATGGAGTGTGGACAAGCACTTGGAGGGGGAATCACATTCTAGATGCAGCTTATGCTGAAACCCATGGGGAGCAGAACAACCAAGGAGTTGGCAATAGTACTGCTTCGCCTTGTGGTCATGTTTTTTTAATTTTTTCGGTTAGTTTTTTTATTTTCATAATTTTTAAGTATATGTTGTTTTTCTTTTTTACTGAATTTAACTATTTTGAGAATATTGTATAATCTGAAAAACATGAATTAGATCAGAATATTTACACAATATCATCTTTTTAATCGAAATATTCCATGTTATTTCTTTCCATCTAATTTTTATTGAAAACTTATAGGGATATATACAAAAATACATCGTTTGTTGGTGGAAATGCAGATTAACGGAAGCAAAAATTTCTGCGGGGTCGCTGAAATGGTTGGCCCTGTAGATTTTGAAGCCAACGCAAAATTTTGGGATTGGAGGGGTATATTTCCTGTGAAATGGCACATTATTAAAGATGTTCCATTCAGAGAAGTTCGCCATATTGCTGTGGACAACGATGGAAATCAATCCATTACAGCCAGTCGAGACGTTCAACAAGTCAGTCACTTAGTTTATATATATATAACTTTATAACTTAGTTTATATTTTTCAAGTGGAAATAGAGAAAAGAAAGAAATGTAAAGTTGAGGTTTGTATTTTGCAGGTGGAAATAGAGAAAGGACAAGAAATGTTGCACATTTTTAAGAACTACGTTTGGAAGACATCATTGTTGGATGAATTTACTTTAAGAAAAGAAAGATGGCCATTACTTTTAAGAAGGCCAACATCACTTCCTCCACGTCAACATGACGAACAAGAGCACGAGGAGGAGCACCAACTTGATGAAGAAGAGGAGCAGCAACCAGAGGAGGAAGTGAAGAGAATGAACATGGAAGAAGAACAAGAACAAGAACAAGAGGAGGAGCACCAATGTGATAAAGAAGAGAAGCACCACCAACGTGATGAAGAAGAGGAGCAGCAATCAGAGGAGGAAGTGGAGAAGAGAATGAACCAGGAAGAAGAACCAGAAGAGGGGCACCAATGTGATGAAGAAGAGGAGCACCACCAACGTGATGAAGAAGAGGAGCAACAACCAGAAGAGGAAGTGGAGAAGAGAATGAATAAAGAACAAGAACAAGAACAACCAGAGGAGGAAGTGGAGAAGAGAATGAATAAAGAAGAAGAACAAGAACAAGAGGAGGAGCACCAACGTGATGAAGAAGAGGAGCAGCAACCAGAGGAGTAAGTGGAGAAGAGAATGAACCAGGAAAAAGAACAAGAACGAGAAGAGGAGCACCAATGTGATGAAGTAGAGGAGCACCACCAACGTGATGAAGAAAAGGAGAAAAGGAGCAGCAACCAAAGGAGGAAGGGAAGAAGAGAATAACCAAGGAAGAAGAACAAGAGCAGTACGAGGAGCACTAACGTGATGAAGAAGAGGAGCAGCAAGCAGAAGAGGAAGTGGAGAAGAGAATGAACAAGAAAGAAGAAAAAGAGCAGGAGGAGAAGCACCAACACCAACGTGATGAAGAAGAGGCGCAGCAACCAGAGGAGGAAGTGGAGAAGAGAATAAACCAGCAAGAAGAACAAGAGCAGCAGGAGGAGCACTAACGTCATGAACAAGAGGAGCAGCAACCAGAAGAGGAAGTGGGAAGAGAATGAAGAAAGAAGGTGCGGCACAAGGAATAGGAGGAAAGATTGAGAATGAGAGGAATGATAGTAGTGTATGCAGTAACCATCGAAGTGAAAACAACGAAAATAAAGTGCAAGAAGAAAAAGAAGTGGAGACTGAATCCACTGTGAACACCACTAGTCGATTGCCTCTTTCTGGCCCAAGAAGATCCTTCCAGGATGCTGATTAACTCACTGCCTCTTTCTGTGAAAAGCTGGGATGTTTCCATAATGTAAAGTCTGAAATTTATTTTGGTGTTGAGTTTGGTTGTTACCTATTTGTTTTGTTTAGCTGAGCATGATACTTTCATTTCTTTTAAATATCTTGAAAATTTACAGGCTAAACTCACTAATTGATTAATTAACCTACCAGAATTTTATATATCTTTGCCTTTTAGCGAATTTCTTTGTTGCATTGTATCTTACCTTAAAAATAAAAACCCTAAGAAAACAATCATCTAAAATTAGCCATTAATTTTATGGATTCGGACAATAGAATCACATACTCTCGCTTTTTCCTTTTCAGGATTCCACACTCACTACTTTTATGTAATAAAAAAATTATATTTTAAAATATAAATTTTATTGTCTTTTTATTAATTCATACTAAAATGTTTATCTTACCTTTCGATGAATTTACAATATATTTTAGAAAACATTAATTTATTAAATATCAGAGATTTTGATTCATAAGATTTTGATTTTTTTGGGGTAAATTTCATACTCTAATATCTTTAATTAGAGTTGATTGATGTTGTTATAATGGTTAATTAATATATTTCTTTCGCCGAAAATAATTTTTGTTTTGTTTATTTTTTATAATGTTAAAATATTTTGGTGATATATATAATAGTGTTAAGATATTTTGGTGAGATATAATACCATATAGATATAGTGCAATTGTATGAGTAAGCTTTGAATTTATGTAGTCTATAATCCCATGCAAATATAGTATAATTGTATGAGCAAGCTTTGAATTTTGTATA